>JAULBW010056421.1:0-175598 GCA_032358265.1 Vaucheria bursata
CTTGATTAAAACTAGATACTATAATAAGGTGATGAGTTTGAAGGTACCTTATCAGATGCCAAGTCCAAGATACTAAGTAAGGGAACAAGAAGCAAGGAAACACAGAGACTGGAAGCAAGAAGCAAGGAACCGCAGAAACTGGGAACACGCCTAACTAAAGATGCAGCACTTCTAGCAAACTGTAATACAAACAGACATTTGAGCACAAATCATACAGTATATATTACTATGTTGCTAGAAGTGAACTCTAAAAATGCAAGACAGACAATTATTCAATCATATGATGGACCAGTAGTAATTGCGCTGTGGCACTATTCCATTGGCTAGTGAGAACATGATGTCAGCAGTCAGAATTCTTAAACTGAGAACAGAAACAATGATGCAGCTAACAGTTGTAGGATTAACCGTTAACCGGTTAATTCCTAACAATCAGGTACAAAATGGTTATATGCTCAAGGCACACAATAGTGCTTTTTCCTATACAATAGTAAACTACCAAGCTGGATATTTTGTTCTACAGTCATTGCTCTACAGTCTTTGCTCAATAGCTTCATGGCTACTAATTTTCCTCTTCAATAAACAAGTTGAGCATTCAGCAGAGAAAGTAATACTGATAGAGCAACGGCCTACTGCAGAACAGTGATGATACTGAAATACAAAACAATATTTATTTATTTAGTTAATTAGTTCATCAACTCATCAGCTTAAGCATGAGGGCTAGTCAGCTTACGGCAACTTTGATTTATCAATTAGACAATCAACTGTTCCCTGATAATTTCCATGCAAAACATAAAGCTACATTTTGCTAATCATAAGAAAATAATATTGCAGCAGCATAGTCCATTTATTTCATGTAGATTTATGTCATGAACAGTTACTAGTACAATAATAGCATTTTGAAGGCAAATTAAAGTGATCCCAAAATGCTATCTGGAAGAATCTCAGTTGATTCTCCCAACTTTAGGAATGGCTTCTTTCCATTTATACTATTTACGTTGCATGTGCCTGTTGACTCAAACCATTTGCTACTGGAATAAAGTGTCAATATTAGCTGGTACACAATAGAGTTGAAGTCATACTTGTACGTTCATTATACAATACTTTTGGTTGACTGATCAATGTAAATTAAGTAGAGCCACTAATTGCTGTGCTCAGAGTTTGAAGCACTACCTGTAAGCTTTCTATGCAGTACGTAGTCATTTACGCCATAAACGGCTAAAGTGGTCAGTCAGCTACGTAATAGTCTATAAAATTGTGTTGCTTGATATTTTTTGTTGAAATAAAAAGACTTTCATGTTATTTTAATTCCTGGACGATGTGACATTTCTGCTGCCTATGGAAAATCTTTGCAATGCTTTGTCATGCTGGTTAAAATAACGACTAGGACATAATATTATAATCTTAAAATATTTGCTGTAACTGCCATGATTGCTTTTAGCTCAAGGCGGGCAAGAACTGTATCTGGTTCCTTATCGCTCATTGTATGATTGCCAAAGAATATAAATACGATGCAGAATATTTGCACCTCTAGTTAAAGTTGCTGGTAAACCAAAATGAAAAAAAGGTAACAGTAATTGGAAATTAATCATTGAAGGCCTACTCAGTGCATACATTTTTTTTTATTAAAAAAAGTTGTTCTCTGCTTTCAATTTATTCCATTATACAAACTATTTTCAAATGGCTAACTACAAAATACTGCACCAAATGTTCAACCTCCAAAATATGTTATAAAAAATGGACTGCTTCTCGGGTATAGCTTGATATATAGGTATTAACATAGTGCATTTGATATATTCTGGGCATGATTGCCTTCAGCATTTTTTACCAAAGCATCATATTTAATAATCCGCACAGTTATAGTGAAACGCACAAAACCATTCGCTGGTTTTGCATTGAGTTAAGTTCAACGAATCACTAATTTAATTTGTTCAGCGTTGATTCCTGGGCTTAACTGCATAAAATACGTACCTTTTGCTGTAATTAGAGTAACTGATTTGTATACATCAACCATGTATGAGATTAAAGAAGCTATACAAAAAAATCGATCTACACAAAGAGACATCTGTTTTCGATCTTTCGGAATTAAAATATTATGCACAAGCCAATCAAAAACATATATAGAGAAAACTTAGAAATCTAAACAAATAAATTCTACAATACCACACACAAACTGACTACTACAGACATACCACTTCAGAACTGCTCTTTTCTTCAGTACTTTTGCATAACTGATTTTCTCTCATTTTGTGGGAACTTTCAGACAAACTTTCTTCAGGATTTTCACCATCATTTAACAAGATACAATCGAGCTTGCTCATGGATGATCTCCCCTTATAAGGGGGATGGCCACGGTGCCTTATTCGAATATTGACCAGCTTCGTTAATAGGGAAAAAGAAACACTAAGATAGCCACTACATTCATATTTTTTCATCTTTACGTTGCTTCGACGTATTCCTTTCGATCGTCCTTTACGTTTCTTTTTAGAGTCTTGAGAGCAGTTGTAACGGTGCGATGAGATTACGCCTTTCTTTGACGTTTGCTTGTCATGAATTCTGTAAAATAAGACCTTTTACAGTAAAGTGATATTTTCATAATTTACTCCAATATATATCTCGGGTACCATTCTTCAAATAAAAAAAGAACAATTTCATAATTTAGTAGTATCAAATAGACCAATTATTATGATCTAATATTTCTAGTTGACTCGTGATATTTAATGTGGCTTTTCACGATCAGTTTAAGAATGCTATTCTATGTGGCATCTTTTAAATATGTATTAAACCAATTCTTGAAGTATAATAAGTGAAATGAAAGACATTTCATATATTTTTTACTTTAAATTTGTGAGTTTCCAAGTAAAAATATATATATATATAAATATATACATATATATAATGGCAAAACACACTGTCAAGTCAATCGATTATATCTTGCTACAGTAGAAAAGCAATTGCTTTCAATGAAATAAAAATTACTCAACATAATTAAAAATTAATTACTATATTCAGTGTTGCAACTGTAGAAATATAGTAATAACTTACACAAAATGGTAGCCTGTACATTTGAGAATCACATTACGGAAATCCTTTAAAAATTCCTCTTCACTTGTATGTTGATCCAGTACAAACCGAGCACGTAAGTGAATGTAGTCATCTCTCAGCAATTTCAACTGTATTTTTAGCTCTTCAAAAGTATCTACATCTAATATATCCGGTTCACTTATCACTTTAGAAGTGTCTTCTTTTTCCTGTCCATAAATAAATTTATAAATATAAGCTAATCAGTGTTCACTCTTCTCGTGTTCGGCAATAAACTTAACTGCCCACAGACTTTTCATTTTTTCGATTTCGTAATTGCAAGAAGTTCTGATGACCTTTTCGTGCACAAAAATAAATTGAAATAAAAGAAATTTAGTTGATAAAAAAGGATTTTGTCCTTCAAATAAAAATTTCAAACAAACTTTATTACTTAACTTAATATTATGAGAAAATGAATAGTGTTGGCTGAGTTAAACTTGGGAAGGGTAGCTAGTAAATACATAGATATAAACTGCTTCTACCTACAGTAGAACAAACTTCAAGCACTATTTTGATATTAATTTTTAACCAAGTGAAAGTTAACTTTGATGCAAGAATGGAAGTATGCGCATAACGACGAATTATATATTACATGATCAATAATATGCTGTAATACCTTAATTGCAACTGAACATGGAATAGAATCATCCGCATCTTTTGGAGTACATTCGGAGGCAGCTGGTAGTGCTTGACTATCAGACACATGCAAAATCGGCTGTATCGCAGAAGCAGATCTTTGAGTGACAAGAGGAGAGTCGCCGACGATTTTCACGGAAAAACCAGAATGCTTCGCAGAAATTAGATTATTTATGATAAAATGTGAGAACTCGAGCGAACTCATAGGTTCATCGACAATCATCGTATTTGGTGCACTTGAATCTCTAAGTTGGTGAAGTCGAACGGTTTTTGCATAATCTAACCGATTTTGTTCCGAGCTATCCTGACTTTGACTCCATACCACGCATATAATCTCACTCAATTCATGGGAAATATCTGGGTCTAAGGAAGATTGAAAATCGTTTATGCTGACATTTGGTGAACATAGATAGAAAATGCTTGCTGAGAGAACAGCCACACCTTGCATTAAAGTCGGATCACATCTTAACATCACGACTAATTTTGCAGTTGTCATCTGCGAGCATGACGGTTGTGCGGGAATATACTCTAAAATAGAAGGAATAGAGGATTTCTCGACTACTGAGTTTCTGTAAAGAATCTCACACTTATTATTAACATGCACTGGAGCTAGTTTCGGAGAAATGCAAGTGGCCTTTTTTTCCGCCATTTTTGAAATAATGGGAGCATCTATAATACTTTTCGGGACAAAAGGTGTTTCAAATGATTCAACGTTAGAAGATTTGCTAGATAGATGATCATCTCGATCGTTTAATGATCCTTTAGGTAAGATATGGGTAAGATGAGACCTTAGTTGGATGTGATTTTGCTGCTCAGCCACTGGAGAATCTAATCGTTGGCATTCTAACCTTTTTTCAATACATTGCTGACACTGAAATGTGCTCTTCATTAGATTCTTGCCACTTAAATTTTTTGGGAGACATGAACCGCAGAATTTATTCAAATTGGGGAGTACCTTGCCATATAAATTAGGCTCAGAATTCATTGAAGGAAGATAATGTAATTTGGAAAATTTATGTTTGCATCTCAAGGCAAAGCTCAGTTACTGCAGCCAAGAGGTAATTTGCCTGAGCGTAAGACACTGCTTGAATATTAAACTGCATGCACTAATGTCGATTGCTGGGTGACAAAGCTTGCAACGGTTCCGATTTGTCTAGTTCGATATTTTGTCAAAATCGAACCGATCTTCAAACAAACGAATCTGTAACCGGGTCAAATAACTAATTCAGAATTTTTACATTTTTCTCTTCATTCGATGTAACTGCTCTTGCTGTAAATAGAATAGTATATTAATCAAATGTGCACGGCGGGATATTTAAGTATTAAAAATGCTCATTCATTCAAATCATTACATTATTTCTGATTACACTTATTTTCCAAATTCTCAACATAAATTTGAGTTTTTAAACATTAAGTCGCCAGTCCTCATTTAGAATACAATGACAAGTATACAATGCTCCTACATCCAGGATATTAGAGTTGTACTGGATAAATGAAACCACAAGCTGTTTAGATGCATGTGTTTTTATATGGACCTTAACTTTTTACCATGTTATTGTCAATTTACTAATTAAAAATAATTCACTTTCCTTCATGAATTTCAAATTTAGCTTTCAGTGAAATTCTCTTCTGAAATGATTTTCTTGGCCTATCATCTTTTATCGCATTTTAGGGGCAACACTTTGATCTCATTATATACTTGTAGAGATGAAAACTAAAAGACAACAAAAGGCACACAAAGCAAGCTAGATGATAACAAGGTATTCAATGCAAAGTAGTTACAAAATACAAATATACTAGGAGTGATATTGAGCAAGCAATATGGATTAGGTGCCTCTTTTCTAGTGCAGTAGCGTAACATTACCAAGTAGCAGCGTAATACAAGGGGGGTAAGAAAAGGCGAATTGCATGAAGTAAAGTTTTATCTCAAGAAATATAAAGAATGTACAGTCAGATAACCAATTATAGGACTATTACCATATGCACCGGCAGTGAAATTGAAGGTGTTTATGGGGATGTTAGCGTAGAAAATTATTTATGGAATACAGAAAAAATATGAAAGGTTGCAGAATTTGTGGAATGATATTGGGAGATTATGTGAGTGATATTGGGGCAGATTGTTTAGTATATATTGAGATGTGGCAGCTTGACTATATATTGTGGCAATATTAAACATTAAGAAATGTAAATAATTTGGATAAATTTCCCTGCTCAATTTAAATAATATGATTATTTTAACATGTGAAGACATTTGACAATTTTCACTATACTGCTTTGTATATAACAATCAAACTTTCAATCTTTGCAAGTAAAGGCTCTGCACCTATCCAACATTTTTTTGTCTTCTACAGCATTTCAATATTTCTGACTCTTTAAATGATATTCAACAAGAATTTCTTGTAAATGAAATCGATAAAAAGTGTAAAATTTAGTGCCGATGTAATTGCCAAAAGAATAAAGCAAATTTCAAATTTCTTCATTTAGAGTTAAGGAATTTGTTATAATCAACTTAGAGTTGACCGTATACTAAATTTTCAGGATTGTACGAATAATAAATTAGATTAAATAATTCAAAAATATTATAGCTTATTATGATACCATTTGTTTAGCACCAATGGTCTAATTTGAATGGCACCGATGATGAACCTACTAAATTGAAGGCATCCGAAGCAATTCTTGATGATTGCTCTTAGTAAATATGCTATGTTTTAGCTACAATTAAAGAATTCAAACATTCAGAATCAGCTAATTAACGGCGAATGAGCAGCAGCATTTTATAGACACAGGTTTACTTGAGATTTTAGACCAAAATTAAATTTTTCCTCATCTTTGTAAGGGGTAGTTTTAATATATTTACCAAAAGTAGTAAAATTGTAAGACCAGAACAAAATATTGATGGATAAAACCCTTAAAAGAATATTTAAATACAAATTTAATACCATTTCATTTGTACTTTAGCTGCTTGCATCTATGCATGAGGAATTATAACCGAATTGGCTATTTCCATGAGTCCTCTACATACCTCACACAGATGGCAAACATGCAATAATCGAACAAAATGCTCACAATTGTTATGGGCAGTGCCTCATTTTTGTCCCTCAATTTTTTCATCGCATTCCATTTCTGAGCTTACTTCATCATCATAATCTGCCGGTTTTACCCCGATATCTTCATTATCCATGCTTTTTAATCGAGTTATAACTTCACTTTTTATTTTTGAAGATCCCATGTAAGGAGGATGAGGGTAATGCCTCATTTTTAAATTCACTAATTTCGTGATTAAAGATAGAGAAACTCGCAGATAGCCATTGCAGTCATACCGAGTCATCTTGATGCATCGACGCATCCCTTTTGTTTCTTCATTTTTTCTTTTCTTGCTAGCATCTTGAGAGCAATAATAACAATGCGACGATATTATACCCCGTTTTGAAATGCGCTTCCGATTTAGCCTGTAATAAAATAAATGAACCGCTGATGAACTGTGTACCGGCAAAGATTCTCTTGAACTGCAAGGATACAATTCGGACGTAATACAAGTTCCTGCTCAGATGTAAGTTTGCTACGCTTCCAGAAAACTAAGTGAAATATGATAGATATAGTAAAATACACATTCATAACCTTGAAAAAAGAGAGCAAATGATGCAACCTCGTCCAAGTATGAGTTGGTACCAAAATCATTGGATTTACATAGGTCGCGCAGAATTGAAATTGTTCGAATATTAATCGTATCTTTATATGAAGCAAAAACAAATGGAATATTTGGATCGGACTACAATATTACGAAGCATAAATGATGGCCAACTGAGTGTTCGATGAAATCATTGTACAGCCTGGAGTATAAAAGCTGAAGCTGAACTGTAAAACGGAAAATACATATTCAGATGTGGGTTGTAAATTTGAATTGAAGCAATCACCAGCCACAATCAAAAGTCAAAATATCTCCCTAAATATTTTTATCTCTCATCAAGCTGTTTGCATAGAATATAACAACAGGCACAAAAATCAACTGCATTTGACAGTTTACGATGAAACAAATAGTTTGAATTGATCTAAAAACTATACTTGAATAGATGTGGTCAATTTAAATTACTAGGATAACACAAGCTCGTACATTTTTCAAGAAACTAATTAATTTATATGCTCTCATTGAAAAAATTTCTGAAAGTTGATTAAAAAGTGATAACATTACTAAAATATATATGCTGTAAACCAACTTACGTAAAGTGATATCCTGTGGATTCAAGAATCATGACCCTAAGATCTGTTAGAAACTCAATTTCTGAAACACCATCCTGCATCATAAACCGAGCTCGAATATGCACGCGTTGGTCTTTCATTGAGCTTAACAGATTTCTCATTTCTTGAAACGAACTAACTCTAAGAAAATCAGGTTCATCCTCTTTCTCTACATTTTCAATACAATCCTGCATAAAAATCAACAATTCAGGAACAATTTATAATGTTACACTTGATTATAAAATTCTTTAAATATTAATGGATTATAGTCAGAGTCCACAATTTAGCTCACAGGTAGGAAATTGCCTCAATATATTGATATGTAATGAAGATGACTAGTATAGCATAAGATCCAATTTGCTAGCCATATTTGAATTATATACAGTACAATATATGTTTTGTAGGACATTGCTCGAGTCAAATTATAACTATTTTTCTGTCTTATCTTCTGATTACATATTTCGGTGCTTTATTGCCAATACGAATAAAAGATATTACTGCTAATATTATTTAACTAACTAATGCAGTTATAGGATAGGCCATAACTAAAAAGCAATGCCTTGATTTCAATATCAAAAGGTCAAAAGATGGCATGAACGTGGAAAATTCATTGCTGTTTATTCTCATATGCAGCCAAAATTGCACAGCTGTATAAGGAAGTATAGTATGTACATTATCCGGCTAATATGATGCGCAAATGAAGTAAATGCATTAATTAAAACAAATTGCAAGACAAAATCAGAAGGTAATTTTAATTGGAGGACTTGAGAGCAACAAGCGGATATATAACATACTAGAAGTGCAGGATTATTGAGCCTTTCAAAGCCATACTTTTCCTTACAGGAAAAATCGATGAATCTTACTTAGCGAAAAATAAATCATCATCATTCAAATTACCAATGCAACACAAATCTGAAAAATTTATTCAACTATTTTTTCAATGAATACATCGCTCAAAATTATTGTTGCTCTTGCTAATGGTGAATTAGTCATAGTATCTTAATGAGCTTACAAAATTTATTGCAACTTACTTCATTTTCAGGAAAACTACAAGAGGCACTTAGCGACATTTGGTTAACAAGTACGTTTGGTGCATTAAAAACCGATCTTCTGGTCATTAATGGAAAGTCTCCTGCTATTTTTAAGGAAACCTTGTCCTCTCTAGTGGATATTAGCTTATCGATTACCATATGAGTAAATTCAATTGTGCTCATGTAGTCCTCATATACTATTGTACTATTGGTACTTGCTCCTCTAATCTGATCAAGTTTTATTGTCTTTGCATATTCATGCCGATTTTGTTCCGTATTTTCAGCACTATGTCCACACACGATGCAAACTATTTCATTTATTTCGTCGGATGACGATGGATAAGAGTCATGAATTTGAGATGCATTGACGGTTGGAGACCATATATACAATATTCTAGCAGATAATATAGTCACGCCTGGCATCGGTGTCGGATCAGATCTTAGCATGACAATAAATTTTGCGGTCGTCATGGGTGAAAATGACAACTGCGAAATTTTCGAATCAAATCCTGTTGGAATGCGCTTAATCCCAGATATGTCGTCAGGAACGTTAATTTCAAGGTTGGATTGTGGTGCCATCGTCGGAGAAACTTTAGCTTCTGGAATAGGCGCAGTAGCCACGCCATCTGACACAGGAATCAGTGTGTTTTGTAAATCATATGAAGCAGTAGAAGAGAATTCGACATATTCTGAACTTTGAATAGGTTTCGGCAGAATATGCGCAAGGCGAGACTTCAAGTTAGTATTAATTAAGCTATCAGTAGCCTCAGAACCAAGTAATATCGAGTTTGAGAATTGGACACAATTTGGAAAATCTGTAGGAGGATTGCGTTGCTGCTGCTTGATCTTATGGAGCTCCTTGCGAGTTTCTTTTCGTCTTTCAAGACACTGACGGCATGTTAATGTTTCAGTGCCGTTTTCGTCGAAGAAATTCTTACGAGGACGCGAATGATTCCCCTGATAGCAGTACTGAAGAAGTTCTGCCTTTTCGAGGTTGTCAATCTCGTCGACTAGGTCGTTCATTTAAAAGTGTACACTTGATGCAACAATAAAAAATGTATGCCGCGTAAAGAAAGGATCCTAATTCAGCCCGATCGGGTTAAATAACCAAGACTGCAACGAAAAAAATACATTTTCAACTATTTGAGATAATAATTGAACCAAACCAATCTGAATTATTTGCTTCTTTGGACACATTGTGTTCAATGCCCGTTATGAAGCCTGATTGGAGGAGCTTCCTTGATGCCTCGAACTAGTGCCTGACTGATAGCCATTTCCTGCCCTGCATTTAATTACTTGAACCCTAAACCAAGACTCTGCTCTGATAATTCACCATCTCGTTTGCATTCCTAATTTCACTTCCTCTGCTCTTTGCTCTTTATTAACAATTAAATATGAGATGACATGACCACATGTACTTGCGTAAACTACAAGGAAATTATACAGTTGAAGGTGAACGTACGCACATCTCCTTCTAGATTTGCTATTTCACATTCTTGTACCATGTATTTATATGAAAGCAGAACCTTTACAAACACACATGATGAAATTT
Organism: Vaucheria bursata; assembly: GCA_032358265.1. Taxonomy (NCBI): domain Eukaryota; class Xanthophyceae; order Vaucheriales; family Vaucheriaceae; genus Vaucheria; species Vaucheria bursata. Next base: position 10,534 of record JAULBW010056421.1, read on the forward strand.
GGGCAACCTATCATAGGATATATGTACATTTTCTACATCCATATATCCATCAGTGATACTTTGCAAATATTGCGCTTCAAAATAAAAAAATAGATATCAGCTATGCATATTACTCAAGTATGACAATATTAGGAATGTAATGAGGAATACACAAGAGAAAGTGGACAAGAATTAGTTCAGAAACATTACATTTACTAATTGCATCAATAGAAATGAGGACACTCTGTCAACATAACAGTAAAAACACATGCAGCCTTGTGGTACAATTCAGCAAACCTCCAGTGGTACATTAGAATGCAGCTTAATTTCTACAAATGTGTTGTTAGAAATTGATTTTTTGCTGTGTGATCTGTTCTATTACTTATGAATTACTTTTATGACTATTGGTGATTTGTGGTGTGCTTGAATTAATTCAACTTAACTTGATGAATATAAAAGTAATGTTGAAACGATGTGTTGACAAAATTCATTTTCAGCAACATATGAATAGAGTTTAATATACTAAGTTTAAATGTGTAATTATTATGTGTTTTGTTTCCTTGCTGTCTATTGACATCCAGTTTATACATTAGCTTAATTATCATACTCTTACTGTCATGATATAGGAGTACACTCCTTATCTATAATCCTACATACGACAAAGATCCTTCCAACGATAACCATGTCTTTAACATCTACACCATCTTTCATTATTCCATAAAGTATTTTCTCTGTGTTTCCCAAACCAACATCTCCAACAAACGCCTGGTGGAGTAACCCCATAATTATATATCTGGCTGACCCGTGCTTGACATTTACTTATTTTAAACATCTCTAAGTCTTCTCTGTTTTCATTGCAATTACCCTGCTACTGTGCAGAGTACCATCGCTGGTTTCAGAGAAGCTCCCCTCACATACACATATAATATATAACTACTATACTATTTTTATTAGTTTGTTTTTACTGTCTTGTTTGTTTGTGTGTTGCATTACTTTATTTCACACTTACATGTACAAGTCTCCTTGAATCTTATAATTGTACAAATCTTTTCAAATCTTGTACCACAGCTACAAACTGAATTAATACTTTAGGAAGCTAATTCCTAATTGACGAGTACTGGAATCCCACCATATTATTTGAGAAGCTATTCATGATGCATCAAATTTGGCAACTAAATTTATCCATTGAGATAACTTTGATAGATAAAGTAATTAGCATATTTATGTATCTATTGCAGACTAAAGTCTAGTTTATACTTCAAAACAGTAAAAAAAGTTGAATAAGAGCTGATAAAAATTGACTGTAGCCTTTCTTATGTGAAAAGATCAGGAGAAGTGAAAATCTGGCAGTTAAAAGCAAGGATAAATGAAAATGGCAATTAGTTTTAGAATGAATGTGTAGAAAAAGAAGCATGTCAAACTGATTTGAAACTTCTGAGTACTTTGTGAGTGGCTAATATTATTGTAACACATTTTGTTTTTTGAGTGTTTGGATATATTGAGAAATGCAGTTTTTGACATTACAGTACCTTGGAAAGAGTAATCAGAGGCAAAATATTGAGTTGAACTTCAATGCTATCATTGGAATCTTGATATTGCTTAATGGTTTCTTTGCATTTATTTCCACTATTTTCAGATTACATTGAAGTACTGCTTATCTTCTGAAATGTTTGAAGTATACGTTCCTTAAAATATTATAATTTTATTTTATTTTTAGAAATGTTCAGCTACTTTTTTACGTGTACCTGAGGAAAAAAGTTCTTAAAAGATTTCCTAGTGTAGTCTCAAGAGAAAGTCAACTAAAGTATTCAACTAGAATTTTGAACTTTGCATGTGAAACCATTCTTCTGTTTGAATAAAGAATTATGTCGACATAAAAAATCTTTCAATGACATTAGAAGAGAACATGTAGAAAGCTTTTAATCTCCAGTGGTTTGGTACCAAAGCATGCATTAATGCTATGTGACTGTTAAGAAATTGTTGGGTCTTGAAATGAATTGCATGACTGATATACAAAATAATTTTATACAAAAAACTTTTCCAATGAATGTTCAGAGTAAGTTGAAGAATATAATGAAAATATATGGAACAGAAAAATGATTATTTGAATAGGAATGAAAATGATTAAATAATCAAAGGTATGAATCGAAGATTATGTAATATCCCACATTATTCACTTTTATGCTCATGTCATGAAATAATGTTAAAAGAAGTTAATGATGAGCAGGAAGACTGAAACAAAAATTATGCCAATTTTGATGAAAAATATTACAATGAATATCAGCAGACCTCCATTGGATGAGAATAAGGATGAGTGAACAACCAAGGATTTGGGTTCATAGAGGACTACATTCAAATTATTTACAAACATTTTGCAACGTATTTTAGATTTTAGTAACATGATATTTTTGGTGTACCTTTACTTATACAAATTATTTGTACCTCCTATACGATTACAGAACACCATGAATCTTTAAGAATTAGGATTCTAGTCTCTATGCAATTCAAGGATATGTATCTAAGATTCGACCAGTTAACAGATCCTTTGCATATGAGAATTTTTCCAGTTTTGTTTGAAACAAGTTCAAAGTTTGTCTACGTCAAAATTAGTAAACACAAAAACCAACATCGCAATGTAATACTAATAAGCGTTTATTCAAAAAAAATTATTCGTAGTTGAAACCATTGTTATTTTAAGATAGTTTACTTCAGTCTGAAATATGATCATTGGAATCGCTTTAGTGGTGGATGATATCAGCAAAGGCCAGAAGCTTGTGTTTAGATTTCCTTTCAAAGGACAAAGTCCAGCATCTACAGGTAGAGCATAATTCAATAATTAATGTGTAATTAGTTCACTAATTTTTTTTAAAATTCCATTTATTACGTGTTTTCGCAGTGGCACAGAAGAACATTTGTTTTGGCGTCGATGAAATATAAATGTAACCAGTTTTCGCACTTTCATTTCATTTTACAGGCTCTGCTTATCCAGCACTTGCTGCTCACTGCGCAGCAGAGTTTCATGAGATTGATTGCGATACGCTTGCTAAGCTATTTCGCCCAAAAAGTATACTATGCAATAGCACCCTGGAAATGGTGATTGATAATATAAGGTTAGAGCCAAGCAATTTTATTCAGGTTGGCTTTTTTCTTGATACACGAAAGAAATTATTTCTTTGCGTAAGCATTCATTTTTTCGCTTTTTTTTCCAATGCTGCTAATGACTGCAGAAAATACATAAAAATGTATGAAAATGAATTTTTAATAACTCCTTTCATTCGATATTACTTTTGCTGACTGCTGCTGAATATAAAATTGTGTCTTGGAAAATGGAAAAATGAGGGCTTTTTTCAAAGAGGTAACAAAGAACATGGCCAATACAGTGAATCCTCTCAAGTCGGTCATCTAGTAGATAAGATGACGTTATTTTCAATTATTTATTGATCATTGTATTCATAGACACCTTAAGTTGGACTTAAGCTTTTTACAATGTCATATGGCCAACTTAGGCAGTTTTACTGTATTAATTGATATCGCATTTAAAAAAAAGTTATTCAAGTGAAAGTTTTCTATTTGACGAGCTTACACATTTATGCACTACAATTTAAAATTATTTTCATCGCTGCATTAGATTCATATGCCATCCCATGGAGGTAAAGCATAATTCAGATGGTCCCTTGGAACAAGATTCTATTCAACATGATATGATCTTTTTCAATGTAGTCATTGCCCTCACTACCAAACCGGTTGAACGCATCGGCCAACTGCAAGAACAGCTTCAACTTAATATGAGGGGTATTGATATGGAAAATGGAGGTCGATATCATACCCATAAGGCTGAAATACGAGTAAGTTATACTGTTCTTTTCAGTTATGTCCGATGTGAAAATTGGAATTATATCAATCAAATCTCTTATGATAATTATGGCCATTGAGATAAATGATGCATACTTTCCGATTGAATTGTACATACTAAAAATTGTACAAAGTGTTCAAGAAACTAATTTTTTATCTACAACTTCCCAAATAAGGTGTTTATTTTAAAAAAGGCAATGCCTATATTTGTTAAGTAGAAATGACAAAATATTTGAAAATACTTAGAGATAGAGAATGGATTTCCTTAACTGGAAAATCCATATAGAGTTTCAAAGAGAAAATTTTAGTAATGAAGACGATAGAGCACCTAGTAGAGGAATATTAATGCAAATTTTAAAGTGCATTTTAATTTTTAACTTCATGTTGCCATTTGAATATGTTGCTAAATTTATTCTGTTTGGGACCCTATTCGGGTTGTAATACCACGTAGGACTTTTATAATTTAATAAGGTTTGCGCTAGAGATATAAAGCAACCTTTTATTTACCATACCCAATTATATGTTTTCTATGGACATTTCAACTACATATGTTTCAAAGGACGCTATTGAAATATCAATGATACAGTTGACCATTATAATAATTATTCTTTTTGGTAGAACCATATGGAATAGTTCATTATATATATTTTGGAATGTTGACAGGTTAGGTAATTTTTACGTATGCACTATCAGATTTGAAGGTCACTCCTAAATGTAACCAAATTACATTTATTCATCTTTTCTAATTTGAGATAATCTCATACTGCTAAAATCTATTTATTTTAAAGGGTTATCTAAACTAAACGGCTATGAAGATATTTATTTGTCCTAATCAGAAAATTGAAAATATAATTTTGAATATATCTCTTCGAAATATAGTGCATGTTTGCACCGAAGAGTATGTTACGGTTTTAATATATATATAGTGCTTGTGTGATCTTTCGTCTCTAGCCAAACTTCTGTTTCATGTGCACCATAGCACAACATTGAAATTTATATCTTTTCAAGTTGCCATTGTTTGTTTTGTATGATACAATAAATATATATTGTAATGCCTACAATGTAGAATATGCCACTAAATTTTTCAATCTTTTTGTCAGTAAAAATTGAATCATTATGAGGTGACAAATGTTCATAGTACATGTTTGTCTTTTCGGATCTCTAATTCGGGGCATATTTATAGCTCTTAAGAGAAATTTTTCACAGAGGCTATTTTACACACTCCCCACGACTACCAACAAACTTGCTTGTACACAGATATGTAGATGCACAGTTATGATTCAGGGTAGAGTGTTCGATAAGTCGCATGGCAGCTTTAACTGTCGTTTTATTTGATAAATGCTAAAGATTAGTGTTTGATATTTTCTGTACGTGAATGCATGTTTAGTCTGCTGTTGCAAATATATCTGCTGCTATGATGCACGAAGAAAAGCGCTGTAAATACGTTAGTCGAGAAGTCTCGACTATGCTCAAAATTAGAGAACAGTTCCAACAACAGTTCAAGCAGGTACGAGTTAAAAAATTAGACGCTGTTCTGTCGGCTGTGCAATCAAAAACAAGTTTTTTTAAGTACACGTACATACAATATATATGTAAATGTATTTAGAGAAAGATAATTTAAGCTTTGCTGGCAGTAGGGGGATGATACGCAAAAGCTCGTGCATGATTTACTTGACGCGAGCGCTCTTGCAAAGGATTTGAAAGAGGTATTTATATATATATATATATATAGTTACATAAATCAGTTATTTTTTTATGATTAAATATCTAATTTAGATATTTGCGTCGGAAAACATATTTTATCCTGGTTTTTAATTAAATTATAAATTATATTGATTTTTATAAAAATGATTGGGAAAAAAATCATATTGTGCCTTGCTGAGCTTTAGATTTTGGATGCAATGTATTTCGGATATAGTGAATTAATTCTTTGCACATAGCAAGTAACTATCTGTATTTTTCTCTTGTTGGTGATGGTGATTCTGTCTGTCTATCTTTTACAATGCATAATATTTCATTTCAATTTGTGGTTTTCTAAGTTTTAGCCATTTTTGAATTATTTGTCAAATTTTTTATTATAATTACGATTATCAGTTGTATACTTTTGTATCAATGCTTATTGTTTTCAAATTTCTTGTAAAGCTTCCACACATTATTCAATCCTTTTGATCCATTACGAGATGAATATTAATTTTTTAGCTTCAAGAGAATTTTGTAGATGCATCAGTTTGCTACAAAAATAACATCTGTTCTTTTCAAAAATTTGAGGTTCCCCCTGTAAGTGATGGAATAATATATACTTTACTTTAAAATAAAATGCTCTATTCCGATGCAGAAATTAGCTTGTGAAGCCTGTTTTGAAAAATTCACTTTTTACTGATGCCGGTGCATCTTGTAATATGGTTTTTTCATTGAAATTTGAAGAAAAAAGCTCTTCAGAAGAAGAATAATTCTAAATATCTGATTTGAACTAATCAGCGTTGACAGAAACCTTATGTATTGATACTGCCATAATATGAGGTGCTCGTTCAAAAGTCACATGAAAAGGCACTGGACTCGCATGGAAAATCATGCAAAATTATTTCACTTTTTCATTGATATATTTTTGTTATGAATATAGTAGGATAATTTAAAAAGTTATTGAAAAATTATTCTTTTTGGCAGGACTTGCCTCTAATTAGGGTTATTCTATTGTATGCCCTTTTTGGGGGGTGTTAAATTTCAATTATCTGTTGGCATGATATTTATTTATGCTAAAATAGGTATACTTAGCTCTTGCTAAAGGAATTGGAATACATATAAAATTAAACAATTGGATTAGCCTTAGTTTCAGGTATCAAAAGTTGATGTACATTTAATGTGGAACTATAAATTTAACTATTATGTAACACGGGAAGTACTTCAAAGTTGTACACAGAATTTTAAATGTGGAATTAAATGCAACTTAAATTGATGGCTCTATATACAGTTCGCCCTGACAGTTCAGTGTAAACGACCCATCAGAATATACAACTAGATATAGCCTTATATAATCGAGATACTACTGAATAATCCATTACAAAATGATGTTGCGTCTGAAATAATTACCAGAAAATGAAATGAAATATGTTACTATAGCAAGCATTCGCCACCGAAAAGAATTCTAAACTTAGCATGTAATGTTGAATTTGCTTTCAAATCGCAAAAGTTTGTAATTGCACATGCATCCTGGTCGCGTATATTTAGCTGCTTTGTGGCTTGTATATATGCATGCTTTGCAGGACAATTGAAGGTACTGGGTCTACTCGACCGTGGACTTCCTATGCACCTTATGAAACGCTTCTGTTAATAGAAGATGAAGCAAAAGTGAGAAATATTTTTCTAATGGTCTTATATTATTTGTTTGGTTGAATATCTTTTCTGAAATTTGCTAAATCGAATAGTTTGAGATTCTGTTACTCATGTAACTCTCCGAGCTAGCAGCTTTATACCAGTTCTATATGTAAAGAAATTTTTACAAGTTTATTTAGAAAATAATTCTTTTCTAAAAATAAATGTACGTAAGTTCATAATCGTACGTATATTTTATGTAATAGTTCACGTTTATGTCTAGTTCGGAAAATGAGGTTTGAATTTTTGAAATGTGCACAATTGCTCCTCAGCATTCACTTTGTTTGGCCTACTTGTAGCTTCTCCCTTGCTGCGCTTTTGTATTGGTAGAGTAAATATGCATTCATTACAAAGTTTGTCACTTGGCAAGGATTTTGTATCATCCGGTTTATATTAATGACATTATTGATTTCATTCTGCCATGTCGTCATCATCTCGTAAATTGTGTCACTTCTGCATCGAGTTAATCCGAAATTAACAATTCAACACTTTTCTTATTTTAGTGTATAGATGAAATATTTAAACTTTTTGTTTAGCAATTTTCCTTTGTAGCTCTTAGGACTTAATGATTTCTAACTTGTTCTATCTAAAGTACTTTTTTTATAGAAATGTTCTTGAGTTCTTGAAAGAATAATTATGCTGGAACATAAATCAACGTCCAATTTGATTCTTTACGGCATTTTTTTACATTTGATAGTTCTTCAAAAAACTATTTTATTATAAACTGATTATTCCATAGACTGACACCATCGGTTACACTGAAACCTCTCAGTTAATTGAATATATTAGATTAGAGATATTAGTGGACACCAGCAAATGGATGTCAACTGAATGCAAAGCTAGCAAATAGTAAAATATGTCTTTTAGTAGGCCATCAATTTATACTTCATCAACTGTATGTAATCACATTCATTAGGTTTTATTGGCTCTTCCTGTTGGTAGTTCACCCCAACTTATTCGCTTAATATGCGCTTCGAATCCATTGAGATCTTTTGAAGAGCTATCAGCAGATACAGAAATTCCCTTATCGCAGGTAACATTTCATTCAAACAGTAATGTAATATTGAAATTCTATAGATTTTCATCTTATACTAGAACTCATAGTATTATATGCAGTTTTTTATTGAATTTGAAATTTTTCCAAGTATTATTACTTGTTTGATGAAGATCATTGAGTTTCCTAATTAACTACTTTTCATAATGTTCAAAACCTTTTTTTTCATATGTCTATTTGATTGAGGACTAGTATGCTCTATTCAAACCCAATTGAATTTTTAAAATGTGATTGTTATTTTTTTCCGGCAATTCTGTTACTCAACATAGTAAATACTTTCTTAATTCATCATGTCTTACATCGTCTGAGTACATGGCAATTGTGCTGTATTCGAATTACATGAAGTTATCGTTATACGACAAAGCTTACTCCGAAATGTCACACTTTATTTGAGGAAATTAATATCACGAACTGTAATTCTTCTCTTTAGTTTACTCCAATATAGCACATTAGTCCTGTATTCATATCAGTTCAAGTACTGTTGGGATTATCATGCACCAAGTTCATTTCTTTATTTAATTCAAATGTAACACATTGTTTTGTATTCATGAAGTATTCAGTACTGTCAAGTACTTTGTGAATGAAGAATTCATTTGAATAGTTATTACTATTGAGCTAGTTGTTGATTTATCTTTGTTAGGTGTTTCAGTTATCCAGTCATTTGGTATTTTGGCGCCATGCTAGAATAATAGATACTATTGCACAGAGCAACATATATCAGGTACTCATACCAGGCTATTGCATACTCTTGAACTAAACAAATACAAAAATTTTAAATTTTTCTTCAACTGGAAAGAAATGCATATCGACTTACAGTTGCTTCTATTAATAAAAATTGTTCCGATTTTGGAATTTTTATTTTGGTGTCATTAACTTGAGTTTGTCTTGCATCGAAATATGCTTTTCTCTACTTATGAAGATATTGGCTTGTATATTATACGTCCGTATTGTACCGTTTCGTTTTAGTGGTCTTACTTGAAATTATCTGAGAAAATTATATTTCTAATTTTGGATGACTCTAAGGCATTTGAATCATTTCGTTTTATAGGTTTCGCAAATTTCAGATGCTGGTATTAACAGTAGGTCTAGTATCGCTTTCAGACTGAAATTTCCCAGGCAGAGACTTCCTCAAATTCTGGCGCATTTCAGCGATGGTAAAAGGTACTTTATATTATATTCTATTTGCATGTATTTTTTAGTTGGTCCGAAAAAGTGACTGTTTGTATCGTAAGTGAATTTTATTTTGTTCGAAAGTTCAAATTCTTTGAATTCTTTATGCTTTTAAAATTTACTTTGCAGTCCTTTCTTTGTGTCAAGACATTTTTTCTTGCGTGCATGCATGTATTCTGTCTGATAAACTTATTACTGATAATATATATGAATAATAATTTTTTGGCAACATTTTAAAATTCCCAATCAATTATGTAATTTTAAAAAGCATGTTTGTATTCTGTGGAAGCGGTTATGAAAAGTTGATGATAGATTAGCAAATTCGACGCAACAGTAGAGAGAAGAAGAAAAGGCTGGTTATAGATTCAAGTACGCAATCATACTTTAACTCGATTCGTATTGTTTTAGAAGCTTGTCCATAACTTGCATATTCAAATAACTGCTAGTATACTAGATCGTGTGGTTGGCATATATATCTATATATATATTATGGATAAATTTTGGATCGGTCCATGTGGATATGAGTCAATATAAGATCATCAAAATCAATGGCATAGAAATGTTGGTCTGTGGATTATATTAATTGTAAGTGATATGAGGGGTATGACATTTTTAGTGTTTATTTTCATACTAGCTTAGATTTTAATCTGTTCCAATTTTTACCATCTCTAGATGCTGTCAACCGTTTAATGGAGGGTAAAAGCTATCATATCAGATAAAAGCTTTCTAGAAATTTTTAAAAGTTTTATTTTTCACTCTCGATAATGATAGTATAGAGACTCCCTACTGGTCAGCAAGTAATAATGACCTTTCAACAGTAAACCTTTTGCAATAGTTTCTTTGATCCTTCATTTGAGGAAATATTTTACATTAGGTGGTTGTTAATGGTTTTTGCTGGTATAACTAAAAAAAGACATGGCGCTGTATTTTTATTTTCAGTTTGGAAGGGATTTTGGAGTTATTTGATCAGCAACAGCATCTCGAGTTGTTACAGATGGTCGTTTGGTTGCTGCAACATGAGTTGTTGGTTCACTTGAAAGAGTACCTAGTTCCAATGTTACCTGCCCAGGTGGGCTATGCATATTTTATATAATGCAAGTTTCGGATATTATGAATGCGCTTTTAAATAATTTTCCTATATATCGAATAAACGGAAAAGCCATATTTTGCAAAGGTTGGCTGCAGATATTTGAATATAGCAAATTTCAGATTTAATGAATGCTATTGATTTCATATGAAATCAGTGAAAAGTCGGACAGAACGAGTTTGCCAAGCTAGCAGAGTTAAATCGTTTATCCGCAAATCCGAAGCTAAACATGGACTTAGTGTGACTTTTAGTTTATTTATTGTAAGAAATTCGTTAGAAGTGAAATTGTTGTTTCTGAAGTTTATTGTATAGGTGATCTTAAAAAGTAACGGAATAGTATTGAAAGTACCTAATACTGTTCTTTTGATATAATTCAACGAGTCAGCCTTCACTCTGTTTAGGCTTCCTTGCAGCGGTCGTTTGTGTGCTGTGCAAATGTTTACCTTTGACAATATCTCCATGTATGTTGGTAGCTTTTATTCATTGTAAGAGCTTCATCTTCCCTTAAACACTCTGCCTAGGGATTTTATTTAGTTTTGTTTCATATTAGATAAAAGTCTTCAACTGATGTATTTGATGGATAAATGTACATTCATTCCAGGATGCAGCTGAGACAGTCAAAGATTTAGCCTTTGAAGAAGCTACATTAGATCACCTTAACGATGGTAGTCGATTGTATTCGATATTTCGAATATTATACGGTGCTGCAACTTCGTCATTTCCTACGCCAATCGATTTAAGAGAAGTAATTTGGTATGAAGGACTTGATCCATATGAAGCAAAAGAAGCCTGCTTAGCGTACGATCGATTTATTACAATTTCACTTCGGCCAAGAGCAACATGAATCCATGTTGTATTATATCGCATGTTCACTCTTAAGAATTAAATTGCATATAGATTTAGTAATATATACTAAGGTGTCTGAGCTCATCCACATAGTCAAGTTTTCCCAAGAATCTTCTTGCTTTGGCATTATCTATCTGAACCATACCAACAAAATTCCATTATACAGCACATTCTATGACTGAGCAACAGTTAATTTTAAGATTTTCCTTACAAAAGGATTTATGGCGACCCGCCACAAAAAGTTTTTGTACATAAACGGGTATAAATTTCTTTTGAGATATAGCAAAAAGTTAAGAATTTTAAGCATAACTTTTTTAACTGGACGTCTAAGAATATAAGGATGCTCATAATATTAAGTATGGCTAGGATTCATTTATAGAAAATGTGCGAATATTGAGGACTACACTATGACTAGTCTTAAACTTAGGTTTTGTCAGGAGAGTTTTCGAAACTTTATCAAAACAAGCAATTGATGGACCTGGTTAATTATATCATTATCATTTTATAGAAAATATCATTTAAAAAATCACATAGTATTTTTTGTATTGGCCTCTCTGTTCCTTAGCTGAAAGACTTAAAATTTTTACTACAAACTTCACTGGTGAAAAACAGAGAAAGCATTGTTGAGGATTAAGCAAATTGCAAAAGATGACAAGGGCAAGATAGAAAATGAACTATTTTATCCATGCTTTCTGACCAGTAAAACATCAAATCTATTTTTTTAAATTAAAAAAATAAGGCTCTTTCAAGTCTGCTCGCTTTATAGCTACATTATAACACGTATTGCAAGTATCTTTAGCAAAATCGTTCAAGTTGTTTGTGCAAATCAACATTTTAAACTTTGTCTGATTTCAATCTATTTCGAAACTTCACATGGGCATATTCAAAAAAAATTTTGTTAAAATTAAGCAGATTGCCACAAAATCAAAAACCTGAGTAGCTAATGTTTTCATATAATGGCAAATGTGTTCAACCTGTCTGCTAAGGCTGATGTAACGCCATGTTTGCCTTCTTCAGCAGAATTTAGAATTGGAAGTTTTTTTACTCTTCTTGTAGATGATGAATTCGATGTTTTTCATCATCTACATCTTGTGCTCTACAGACGAGTATTCCATATTGTCAGAAGGATAGTAAAGTAAAATCTTTCAAGACCACCTTTGAAGTTATGATCAGTAACACCTTCGCCAATATAGAGGGAGGAGAAGGTCCAGAAAGTTGCTAATATCATGAAAATGCTTACTGCAGAAACCCAAAACAATTAAAAGATAGTTTTTGTTCAGAAAATAGCTTTGAGAGGCATTCGGGATTGCATCAAGAAAATCATCTTATATATTGGTATCAGCTGGGATAGTGACACTGATTATGGTTTGTTTCTCCTTTTTCTTATGCTTGCCATTTATGAATTCATCACCCAAAACAATGCAATAATGCATAAACTTTTAATAAAGAGACCTGAACTCTCCTTAAATTACTTTAAAATGCATGGTTCTTGGTAAAACAAAATAAGATCTTGATGATATTTATTTGTTGTGACTTGATTTACTTGTGTAAGTGGTTGAAACGTACAGTTTCCAAATCATATCTACTTGATTTTCATTCACTTGCTATGTGTAAACACTTCAAGTGAGTAGTGACAAACTTGGAGCATTAGGTACCTTCTGTTAGGAACTGATTTGTACACCTTGCTTTCTATTCAAAAATACTCATTGTAGTTTGATATATTCATTTGTAATTGAGTTAAGTCATTAGCATATCATGTAATGTGTTGACGAGATTCATTCTTGGCAACACATGATTGAATTCATCTAATATACTGTTATACCACATTCTGGTTATGTTTTCTTGTTTTATTGAACGTGTAATAGTGTATTGAAAGATTCTTACACCTTCAAATCAATTAGGGTGATAAGTCAAGCTATTTTATCACCTTTTCTATGAACAATAGATTCTTCAAAAGATAAACTTCTTCATGCTCATTCATCTCATGGTAATCAAAAATCAGTTGCCACTGTTTGTTCTAAGTGAAAATATTCGTGTGGTTGTAAATAATGTCAAGATTTAGAAATTTTGATGCATCCGTTTTGCATTTACTCCGGCACGTTAAAATTTCAACCAGTTCATCAGTAGCATCGTGAGGAAGTTGATTACCATTCCTTGGCACAGACATAGGAGACATGGCGAACAGAAATGAATTTGTGATTTGTACAACTCTATAAGAATAGCTGAAAGTGTCGTTTACCATCGCTGCATATATAACCACGAGTAAACTTTCCATGTGGACAATTAGTCTCTGCGTTACAATAAAACCTGATTTTGTCAAATTTGATTTCAGGTTTTAGTACAAAAAATATTAAAACCTAATTTATATCAGCGATTTTTAATTTCATTATCAGATATAATTGCCAAGTTAAAAGTGATGATCACAGAAAAAGATAAAACTCCAGATCAATATGGATCGGGAGACTCTCAATTACATGAAAAACATCCAAATCACCCCAATCAGAGTTTTACTGTAGCGAGCGATGTTAATTACAATCTAACGAAAATACGGAAACGTAATATGCAACATCACAATGCCAGGGACAAAAATTTACAAGTATCAGCGAAAATTGTAGGTGCAAAGAGTCCAAATGGTAATTCGAACAAAAAAAAATTGAAACGAAAGAAAGAAAAAGTTCGCGTAGCTAATGAACCCAACGACTCGAATGATAATGAATCTAGTTTCTTGTCGAAAAAAGGAATTCCATATGTATCTGAAAGAGTCCAGCAATCACATGTAGTGCAGATGAAAGATTTATCCAATACTTCAGTTTATGAAAATAAACTAATTAATGTTGTAGAAGATAATGTGCATGATAATCAAAGTAAAAGTGAACTTAATAATCAACAGCAACATGACAACAATGAAGGAGTAAATGAAGTTTGGCGGGTTCAATTAAATGTACCTTTCAGTGAGGACTATGTGGCAAACACGCTTCGGTCAATTGAAGAGGGTTTTTATAAAGCAGCAGGTATTTTGCCCATAACTATATTACCGGAAAATCGAGGTGAGCATTTTGTTAATAAAATTTTGATTTGTTTTAAAGTTGTTTAGACAATATATAATTAAACTATTTATAAGTACTGCGCAATTTCCTTTTTTTCATAAAAAAATTTATTTTACTTAGATGAAATTCCAGTTCATCAGTCCAAACCGAAAATACCGATGCTTCTCATTTTTAGCAAAGCACTTGCCATGTTCATTTTGATGCAGTCGGCTGGTTTTCATGATCAATTTATATGCATGCATTTTTCTTTTTATCTAATTTACGCCATTCACCATATTTGCATAGGATTTTGTAAAGGCAAAAAGATAGGTCCACCATTCTTCGTTGAATCTTGCCCATGGATGGAGATTTTGAACACTTCGTGATAGTTTTGGAAAGCATTGACTTTGAATATAGTGCTTGATATTTTGTTTTTGGTACTTTATTTGGCACATAAACATCTCTGATATGGCTGATTTAAAGAAAAACTGGAATAGAACAATAATGTCTTTTATTTCGAGGAAGATTGCAATGAACGTTTTTGGCATTTTATTTTGAAGGAGGCGGCTTAGCCATGCTTGTAGGCAAAGAATTAAGGAAAGGAGAAATGGGGTGGGGTCATTTTGCTGGAAAACGAGAAGATTATGATATAGGTTCTGCTGCTACAGCTTGGCGAGAGACTTGGGAGGAGAGTGGCAAGGTAAAACACTAAAGAACTAGAAATTGAAAGTCTTATACAATTGTCCAGAACAATGATAAGATCTGTTTCCCTACTGCCAATGCACTGCTTTTCATAAGGCATAGTGCTGTGCAACTGTAATTATATCTGTTGCAATAACTTTGAGAAGCGTTTTCAGAACCAAAATCTTTCAAAAAAATTCCCTAAATTTCTACTTTAAAAAGAATCTACGACAGATTTAATTTCATCTGGGCAATGTTCATTTTTTTAATATTACGGCATTATTGCTAAGCTACAAAAGTTAACATAAACAAGAGGTTTGAAATCCTGGCAATGGTGCAGTTTGGTATTTCCAATTTGATTCGCTATGTATTCCTCTATTGTAGAGCTCAATAAATTTTAAGAAAATTGGGTGGTTTGAAAGAATTATCATGTTTTACCTAGATGTAATCCACTGTGAATCATCTTATTTGTAATGCTCAAAATTATTACAATTGTAATTAGTCTCTTTGGCCTTTCAAAATTATTTTAAGTGCAAAGTCATTTTTATGGCTATATACAATATTCTTTTGTTTTACATAATTAAAGTTGACAGAAGTATTCGTTTACAAAATTTGCTAGATGACCCTATATCACGTAAATGTCAAACTTTATGCAATTCACATTAAAAGATATATTGATAGAAACATCAAAAAGTCTTGTGAACCACAAATACACTGTTTAGCGTTCCATCACAACGACTCGCTGTATCTCTCTGTTTCATGAGTGGATCACACATCTAGAATTCAATTTTTATATATAAAATATTTTATGTATACATGGCTATATACAAATATACGCTGGTAATATTTTTAGGTTTTGAGTATGCAAGCTAGAAATCATTTTGTATCGAATGCAAGAGAAGGAAAACTTAGAGTAATATGGATCAAACACGCTAAACAGGCTGTTTATATGTATAAAGTACCAACAGAGTGGGGCGACGACCTTATTCAAATCTTTAACTCTAACGTACCTCGCAAAAAATCTGATTTTTCAACTGATGAAAAAAATCCAACCAATGAATTGAAATTTGATGTTTCGAAACCGAAATCATCTAATTTTGCCCATGCAACTACGGAGGTAGGAGAAGAGTTTCCTAATTCGATCAAAAGTAACACCGTTTTGGTTCCGAATTTTGGTCAAACAAAATTGGTTCAATTAAAATGGCTGCCGCTGCAGGAATTGAAATCGGGCAATAAACAGTTGGGATATATGCTACGAAAATTGAGTTCAAGAACTGCATTTATGGACGAGATGAAAAGTTGGGAGTAACTTTTATATCCACGTCATTTGAATATATATTGATATATATATATATGCATATGCATCAGTGACTCGTCAAGTAGGGGGATTAAGAATGGTTTATATTTTATATCATTTGTAATTGCTATGTAAACTGCACTGTTCAATTCGACATGTGTTGCTCACCTTATCTTACTACTGTACAATTGCCATATTAATGTAAGATTAATATTATTTGCTATACAGTGATTTGCCTCGATTACTCGTAGATAACTAAAAACTCGGGTTGAAGAAAAATTCGTAATTAGAATGAAGGCTATGAAATGTTTTTAGAAATTCCTGTTGGACCAAATGGCTTAATAATATAGATGATATAAAGTAAAAATTGTTATATTAAATCTTTATTATGTTCAATAATCTGTTTTATGTCTATGCAATGTCTTCAGTAATTTGCTTATGGGTGAAAATTTTTGCCTTCAGTATTTTATATCAAGAAAATTATCAGCTGCGAAATAAAAAGCTGGTCGAAACTTGAGAAGTATGGTTAATTGTAGCGTCTTAAACAGTGCAAAATGTAATGTGATGACAAAGAATATAAAGTATGCTATGAACAACATAAAATTTGAGTGATTTCTTAAATGTGCTAGTACTGGATTGAATGAAACGGAAAGAGGGATTAGAAATGCTGGATTCATTTTGCCAAGAGTTCTATAGATTCTTGCATATTGTACGATGAGATCCAATGTCTAGCATGCGAAAAGCTCCAACATTGATGACATGAGTTTGTACAAACCATAAAGGTATCCTTTTAAGAATATGCAGTAACGTCCTTTGAAAAATATAACAGTAAAGTTTTTGAAGACATGAACTGGTGGGTCAGTTGAGGTAATTCATGCAATAGTGAGAGAAAGCTTTAGAGAGTATAGTACCAATAAAGGAAATAAGAAAATGGTGAAAGCATCAAAAACATTTAGGGAAAAGAAACTGTGATGGAATTGCGTACACAGAATGGTATAGACCATACATTTCTTTCTGTAGTTGTACTATTTCCATTGTATTTATTCATATTTTCTATCTCCAGTAAAAAATTCCACATTTCACCGGAATTTCATTCCAGTTCATCGAAATTTTGAATCATCTATGTAAGAAACGTACCACTAGTATAAAATTTCAAAAACCGTCAGACGCTGAAAGTATAATATTTACACCTAACAAAACTGCTCCTGTCACTTAAAGACCCGGTCTACCTCTTCCAAGAATCAAATTCCCTGTTAACATTTTAGTTGATCACTAACACTTGCTGATCAATAACATTTCGACCTAAAACGTTACAAAATATAAAAAATGAAAATCTAATGCATGAGCTAGGTCTCGACAAATTTTCTCTTGAGCATTGACTTCGACTGCTTCCCTTTACTTTGCCGTTCTGGCCACATTCTATTACAGCAATTACGTGCCGATTCTAATGAATTTTCAAATATCAATGGAGTCCCGACAATTTCCTTATTCAAAGAATCGGCATATACTTTGAAACCTTGAATTAGCGCATTTTCTGTAGCAGATAATAGGGTGCAATTTTCACGAAATTCAATTTTGCCTACACTAAGAGCCCCTAGATATGCATCCCAGGATACAGACAGACATCTTGTAGCCCTCACTTTTGTTTCCCCTTCTTCAGCGGAAAACTCAGCCAATGACACTTCAGCTATTCGAAAAAGCGTAACTGCTGCTTGATGAATAAACCATATTCGAAAGGACCCCTCTTCATTAGAACTCCGAGACCACTCAAGTAACCGAAGTACCTTGTCGTAATCTCGAATTTTGAATAGAATACATAGGCAAAGAGTTGAGTATTTGTAGCGTAAATTTTCGTATTTTCGAATACGCAAATCCAGAACAACTGTAAACAAATCGCGAGAAGATTTTGATAGCCATATTCCAACAATTTGGTAGGTGCGCTTTCCAAATAACTGGAAAATAGATGCACTTGCTTTCTGCATATATTCATGCTTAACTTTTAAATCCTCAAAGCGGTCCGACATTTTTTCAAATATGAGCGCTTTGCTATAGTGTGCTCTGTAAAAATTTTCGTTTCGACGGATACATTCAGTAAGAGCGGCTAAGCAATCTTCGATTATCTCATCTGTTGAAGATGTTTCATTTGATTCAGTCAAAGTTTTTTGTTCATACGGATACATTGATATCAGTGAAAGAAGTTCATCACTGATATGCACTGAATTAAGCAAAATCTTCGCTCTGGTTGTGTGTAACCGATGATGTGAAAGTAACCATTCATCGATTCCCGGACCGTTTCCTCCTAATAATAAAAAAACATGAACTTCAAACCAATTAAAAAATTACACTCGCAGTGCTTAATGCGTACCATATAATTATATTCTTTTGATTAGAAAGATGCATTTGGTACCTTTCAAAAACTGTTCTCAACTGATTTTTTTAAAGAAAATGAACCAAATATAAGCTGAAAGTCACTAAACATATCTCTGCAGGCATTTAAATATGAGCAAGATTTACATCACCGTTGTTCTAAATAAGAAAACTATTTTAGTGGTAGCAGAGTGTTTAAAAGCCCAAATATGCATGCCCTTCAGAATGAGAGCATTAGTTTAACCTTGAATTCCTTTTATTATTCCAGGAACTGCGCAAAGTATAAGTCTCATATAATGTAGAGTAATTTCAGAAATGAATTACATCAAATGGACATATTATAATGATTTATTGACTTCGGGGATGTAAAAATTACAGTAATGGCATGGCCTTTAAATATATTTCCATCAAATGATTCATGATAAATGCTATAAAAATTTACCTGTTTTTTGGTATTGAAAATTAATGTCCATAGACTACTACATGCCTCAATAAATTTAAATTCCATGGAATTTACAGATTTTAGTATCGGTTTCATAAATTCAAATATATATATATTCAAATTCAACTCATAGGGCCATAATAATCATAATAGAAAATTTGTGAGAGTGTCATTTGAATGCAGTCATTAATTCATTCATGACTCTGATACATGATATAAGAACGATTTACTTTGTATTGTAGATTGGGTTACGTTAGTAAAACTCACAGTAAACTTTTGATAGAACGAATTCACTTTTAACTTATTTTTACTTGTAACGAATCAATGGAAAAATCATATATTGTACCGAATTCAGTTTCAGATTTACGGATATAAAGATTTAATTCAGTGGTTCTTCCGAACATTCGAGCACAACCGAATTCTCCGAGGGTACTATACGAATGTCCCCTATAGGAAGGCTGTAATTAGAACTTTACAATGTGGAAAATGTACACTACTGACCTGTGCTACTGCTTCGAATACTACGCGTATTCGGGCCATTTCCAACAAGCTGACATGCTTCAGCAAGATAACTTAAAGATAGTTTAGGATCATGTCCTAATTTAAGGGACAGCTTCCCCAGTAGAAAAGGCACAAACCACTGCATGCTTATCTTAGAATTGCTGTTAGTTGCATGCATGTTTTTCACCCATGTCAACAAATTAAAAGCTTGTAATCGATATTTGTCTCGTTCAACATGATTATTTCGTAAGATATCTCTTGCAATCATATATTTTGTAAGACCTTGAAGAGTAATACATTGAATAAATGATTCCGAGATTTCTTGATCATTTTTTGACTGAAATTCTTCTGCTGATGACCACAGAGCAAAGCATTTTTCCATAAGACGAACGCTATTTGTAAGCACTGCTTGCTTTGTAATCCTTGCCCAATTCTCTTCAGCTAATAACTCTATACGGGTTTGATTATTAGCATTGCTTACGGTCCCTCTTACAATATTCTTGCTTATCATATCCATTAGTGCCATTTTTCGGTGGTCAGGAGACAACATGGAATGGGATATTAGAGCTGAACAATCACTCAAACTTAACTGTTCTGAAGTAAAACTCTCATCTTCATTGAGTTTCTTTGGCATATATTCTTGTGCTCTTTCAAATGTTGGACACGTATCAATAAATAAATCGAGATACATACGAGTTAGAGATGATATGGAGTTTGAAAGACCCATCAGTACTTGTATACACCATGGGGTAAAAAACAAAGCATGCACGTAACTTTTCATTACTTGTTGAAGTAGCTTTTCGCGTTCAACTGTCCTTTCAAGTTCTGAGCCTCTTCGATTTTCTCCCACGCGTGATGCCACTGTTATATCTGCCAAATCGCGATAAAAACTCTGAAAAAGTTCTCTATACGGCACCATATTTGTCGGAAAAACAGGAAAACTTTGGGGTCCACGAATAATACAAATTATATCATCAGGGACATCAAGAGATACAACGTTACAATCAAATAGGAAGCCTTGAATTTTCTGTCCATAAACCGTATTTGGTGGCACAGTAAAAGTGGTGCACGACGCAACCAAGTTCAAAACCTTCACGAGATGAAATAACATATAGAAGGAATATTACAGATAGTAACTTGGATTATCGACATAGGTTGATGTTAAGTACATCTTAAAGCATATTCTATATGTATTAACATTTATAAGACAAAAAATCGAAGAAAAAAGTGCATAATCAAATCATTGCCATGAATTAAAAAAGAAATTATATGATTTGCCATAATGGTTATCCCAACCTTCACAACCTCTGATCGTAACGCGGATTTCAAATAGGGTTTCCAATGCAAATATAAAGCTAAAGCTTCATCCGCGGATAGCTCAAACGGCTCTACAGTAAACACACACTGTCCGTGATCTTCTGCAGTTGAAAGGAACGACACATTATATAAACATCGATGGCACTGTGCTATAGCAAGTTTCATACTGTCTTCAACTATTGAACCTTCATCCGAATCACATTTTTGAATTGATTCTAATGAGCATAAAACTTTTTTAAGAAAGTAACTTTCCTTGCAAGCTTTAGCAGCGGCAAGAGCAGCATGCAGGGCTACAGCCACCTCAAACCTCTTTTTTCGATCTACTTCTGGACTATTTTCAATAACAAAGAACGTGAGTATTTTCACAGCTAAGGGTTTTAATTTTGGTGGTGTAACCTCGTTTGGGGCTCGCAAGAGTGGTAGTATCGTTTGGATGAGAGCACATTTAATGGACCAAGATTCGGAAAAATCATGTTTGTGGTTACATCCAGATTTCTCTAGAAATTCTGATGTGCACTGTAGAGATTTGAAGGCATAGCTCAACAAATACTTACGCTTTTTACAATCTTCTCGTGCATAACCTGAGGATTTTAAAAACGCAATACAAGCTGACTTTGCAATATCCCGACAAAGTGAGAATTTGTTACTGTCACTGCATTTGCTTACAAGAAGGGAAGCACATTTTTTTACCTTGGATAGCAACTGTATATTAAAGTCCAATGTTGTTGAGTGATAGATAGCTAAAGCAAGCCAAGATGTTAATTGCTTTATAATTTCAGTGGAGCATATGAAAGCAGGTGTTGAATCAAACACGAACATGAGCATATGGCAAAGAAATTCAAGATGGTTGCACTCAGCTTGAAATTGGATTTGGTAGACAACCAAAGCAGTCACTGCACTAATTGCAATGTCCCATTCCTTCAAATAAAGGGCAGATCGAACTATCATTGATACTAATGACTCATCTTCTGACCGCATCTCTAAAACATGCGATGATGCCTTCAAATGTTCATCTACCGTTTCAATATTTTCATTTTGAGGTACATTCGTTCTGCTCATAATAAATTGATGAATCTTAGAATCTGCTTGTTGCCAATGTAAAAGTACTGAAATATCTATGGAACGGCTTTGCATATCCTTTGAAATTTCTTCCAAAGCATTAACAGATAAAGAACCCTCTGAAAAGTAGACAAGTTCTAGCTGACGTAAAACATTTCTTAGCTTGGCTATCACTGATTCAATGCTGATTTCTGCATTTGTTTGACATAAATCATTCATTGCATTAGAGAATAATGTCTTTGATTCTTCATTACCCAACGCTTGATGGGCTTTTGCACGGACAATTTCAATAGTGCGAGCATTTAAAAATTTAAATTCTTCATGGAAAGGCAGTTCGATTTCAGTGCCATTGAACTTTTCAAGCTTATTTTGACATGTGTCAAGGTGCTCCAGTGCATTTCTGTGCGAGCCAACTAGTACTTCAAAGTTAAAAAAAGCCCACAGTAATCTAATATGTAATGTCTCTTTCTCATTTGACTTTAAATCATTTTCCACACATGATCGCAATGCATTGAGTGAAGCAATTGTTGTGTCCAAAACAAAACCATCTTTTGATTTTTGATGAAATGCAAGAGCAAGCTGAAGTTCAAAAAGCATCAATGAACGATCCAGTTCACAAGATTCACAGAATGGGTCATTCCACGAAAAACGGTACGGAGATCGACAGTGCAAAATTGCTTGATGAAGCTTCAACACTACACGACCAAGGCTTAAAATACTTCTTGGTTCACAACACTGAATCTCCTGCACTGAAACATCAGCAATCATACGTAAATATTTTTCAATGGCAGTCAAAATGAACTGTGGATTTTTGAAATCTGAAAGCAACTCGCAAAATTTTGGCAAAAAGCCATCAGTACACTTCTGTCGATTCTCTATGTAATAACTTGCTTCTTTCATATCTATTATCTCTTCTTGGCAATCTGGGCAAATAAAAATAGGAGCATTTACATCGGCATCTTTCGGAAGGCAATTTGGTGTGGTGTGATACACCGATGGACAAAAATCGCAGCAAAGAACCAGTCCAATTTGACTGCAAATTTTACAGTTATGATTATGAGTGAGCTTCCATCGTTCTAGAACGATTTCTGGTGACATACTGGAATCTTTTTCATTTTCTGGAGAGTTTTTCGGGACACTTGGCCACCAGCCATCTAATATTGAAGTATCAAATGAAATAGAGAGTGACGTGTCTTGATCTTCCTCTGGCAAAAGCTGCTTTAGAAGATTAAAGCAAAGCATATCATGATGAGAAAATACTTCTTTTTTTTGTTCTATTCGAAGTCGCTGAATTCGTAATGAAGTGCGCTCTCGACCTTCTATCACTTTACTTTGTGAGTCCACCTTGTGTAGCCCATTTATCTCAATAGGAGATGGAAAGTCATCACACTGAGAGGAACGTTGGCTTAGCTCGGTTGAGAGTTCAAGTGCGAGCTGGACTTCAGCTCGTCGCTTAAGACCTTCGAAGTTGCGCGTATCGCTCTCTACGTAGCATAATCTTACTTTTCGAAAGAGATTAAAGTCTCGAACTCGAGACTTCATCTTGTCAAATGATTCAAGCAATAAATTTCCGAGCTTTGACCAGCTTGGCACTGAAAGAATTAATTCAACTGGCTCATTTGAAATATCATTATCCTCTCCCAATAATTTCGTGCAAGATGAGACATAATTAAATGGATCAAGATTAAGGTAAGAATATCGTTCAGAAATAGCGCTGGAAATTTTGCTACTGCCTTGAATATCGCCAATTTTCTGTAAGAAGTTTCGAAACAATCGAAGTCCTTGAAGGTGATAGGGATGATACTTTAAGATAGTTTCAATTGAAAATCGCTCAAGGCGTTGTCTTCCGGTAAGAGATGCCAGCCTGGTGATTTGAAGCCATAAAGATATGTCTGCTTCTTCAATTTCCGATGCGGCCACGCAAAACTCGATGGAACGTTCAAGATCTTTGAGACGTTCATACGCAATCGCCGTATTTTTAAGAATCAAATATTTCAGATGGTTATTTGATTTCAGATTGTCTTGAGCCAAAAGTTTGCTGTAAGCTTCAAGTACACAAATCCAATCCGTTTCGTCGCCATGTGATTGAGCTTGGCCGTGTAAATATAATGCTCGTTCGTAGAGATCCCGTAGAGAGACATCAAAGGTATCCGGATTTTCACTAGGTAATTCGGAGATATTTATGTGGTTTAGTGCTTTAGATTCATCTGTAAGTGTTGTCCATGACGTAAGATCGTTTTTAATCATCTCAAGCAATTTTTGTGAGAATATGCGAAGAAAAATATTGACAAGTTTAGTTGTCTATATAGTCTCTCCAGCTCTTGAATTGACTATCCAACCAAATCACGGATTAAATTTCACAAAATATCGACTCAAAAGTATCCCTCAAAATAGCAGCTGTTCATTAATTAGCAATCTCTTGAAATAGCAGGAACTTTTGAGTTAGCAGAATTAGCTATTTCTCTTGAGTTAGCAGCCTTGAGTTAATATTCTCCCTTAGGCCATCAAACTTGTCTCATACACCATTCAATAAAAAATTTACTAGTAAAATTTTTTCTACAAAAATATTTTCAAAAGTTTACAAAAGCATTGAAGTTGGATTTGGAACAGTCATACAGGTAAAGTTGCTTGTTACAGAGATAAATAAGCTTTGAAATAGCTGCAGAAACTTTCTGATACTTAATTTGAGACTTTGAAAATATATTAATCTTTGTAAAAGCAATTGTGCAAACCTGATGCACTTACATGACAATTTTATTCTCATCTAAAATGAAATCAAGATGATTTGTATGGTTGATTTAAAAAAAGCTGCCACAACATTTTGATTCAAAATGTTCAAATTTAAGTCATTAACAATCATGGCATTCTTGTAACAGCTACAAAAAGTGATGTACTTGAACTATTTTTGAAAGCATTGCAGTTTTTTGCACTTATTCAAAAAAATTTCAACAACTGATTAGCCAAAATTGGTGATTCCTTTGATGTTACTATCCCTGTTAGGAACTAATTTGTTTGCAACAATTAGTTCTTAAGGGAATTACTCTTTTAAGAGTTGTTCCATTTTAGCCGCATCATTTTGTGACTCTCCAGATGGATTGGTGTCGAGACTTTGTTTGTTGTGTTGCTGAGTGTGTTTCTTATTCACTCTCAGCA
Organism: Vaucheria bursata; assembly: GCA_032358265.1. Classification (NCBI taxonomy): domain Eukaryota; class Xanthophyceae; order Vaucheriales; family Vaucheriaceae; genus Vaucheria; species Vaucheria bursata. The sequence goes on from JAULBW010056421.1 coordinate 35,734, forward strand.
ACACAAATTATGATTGTATAATGTTACCATGCTTGTACAGCCTTTGTGTTCTTCTTGTCTGGTACATTTATAGCAATCCCTCTCAGTAATTCAAGTACTTTATTTGACTGCTTTAAATTGCTTGGCATCTAAAAAAGTGTATACTATAGAATCTTGTGAAGGAAGTACAGTAATTAAGCTTATACTTACAACGTTAAACAGTTTTTATAATATTATCAAGGATAGACGTACAGTGAAGTAAGGGAGAAGGTGGGAGTAATATATCTAACTTCCTAACTCATTCTACTTCTATTATAAACAAATGACAGCGATGAGAGCTTCAATAAACTAAAGTTGGAATACTAAAAAGATTTTTGATCAAAATGCAGAGATAGTATCAAGTCAACATTTTTTGGGTTAATAAAAGCAAGACACACACCACCTTTAACATGAGAGTGACCTCACCATATCTTTAAAAGGTACTGGCTTCCATGGGCACAGTAATTTTTTTATTTGTAATGTTTAGCACATTCATACTAAATTTTACACTGTGTACTATAAAATTATAAGTAACTACTTGGGAATATCAATTGAGGTAACATGAACTCAAACCAAAATCTGTGGAATTTGACCTAGTTATCATGGAAATCAAATGAAGCTACACAGAGATTTACTGGTAAAGAGGCAATTAAGTGTAATAAATGAATGAAAATAATATTAAAATAGGCAAACAAATGGTTTGGTATCACATTATACGGACTGATGAATATTACAAATCAGATTGTACCATGTCAACATCAAATCTTTTTAAATATTCAACTGGAAAGGAAATCATACATATTTAGAACTCACTTTGTTATCGAAAATTATTTGTGCTGACAATAAAATAATGACCATTCAAATGGATGGGATTGAATTTCATTTAAACTCGTGAAGTTATTAAAAATTACTCTTTTGTGTCTTAGGTATTGCAGTGAATTGTAAATCATTTGAGTACAATTAGAGTATTCAGTAGTTTATATAATTTTTATGGTAACAAAGTTTTGTAAAAATGAGTATTAAACAAAAGTTTTAGAGTAAATATGCCCAGCGTATGGAAATAAATATTCATGCATTGCATAACAATAATAATATTTCCAACTAAACATTTGTAAAAGTTTTATACACATCTTGCATGAGCATGTTAAAATTTTACTTATGTTAAAACTTATGACAACTATTAATAAAGTCTTTGGAAATATGCTTTAAAAATATTTCACGCAACAAAGTTCTTATTATTTATTTCATACCTATTAATTTACTTTTAATGTGATAATAAATGTTGCTACTTACCCAGAGATAAAAATTGAAGAAAGAATTTAATTTTTTTATTCAATATCAATGCATCGCATTCTTTGCTGCTGTTTTGAAGTTCATAAATCCAGACTTACAAGGCAAGTGATTTTACCTCAGAGTACCAGTTTTACTGTGCTCAAGATAAAAATATTCGTCAAAACGTTAAATCTAAAAGCCCAATAAAAGATAATGAAATTTGAATATCACAATATGACTTTATAATAGTTAAAGAACATGTAACAAAATAGGTTTTGTGATACTATTCTATACGAAACACCCCTCCCCTTTGCATCAAAGTTAGAACATATAAAGTATTAAGGCATCCATGTTAGCTATTAGTAATAAAACAATCATGTATTTCATTTAAAGTAAAGTTATCTGCATCAATATGCATGACAGAAGTGCAGGTAATTGTACTGATGGTGAAAAAAAATTGAACCAAAACGTGAAAAAAGTGTGATGTGCAGGTTAAATCAACCAAGCTTTTAAGTGTTAAAAATAATAAATTTTGACCACTTTGTTGAGGTTGCTGCAACTAAAAATTTCCTGGAAACATCACTTACACCTTATATAGATATGAAAAAAATTACTTTGGGTACAACAAAATAAATTTAAAAAATTATACAGTTTTTTACAGTAATTGTGCAAAAAAAGCAGATTTCCCATCAGACATTTTATTTCTTTTCTAAAAAATATAAAACTATTTGATAAAACAATGGTACCGATTAGTTTTTCAAGGTAATTCTTGTTAAGATAAATTCATTCAATTGATATTTTTCAAATGGAGAGGCTGCAGTAGAAATGAATGTAAGAGTGTGCAACTAAGTACTAAGACAACTATATATGGGCAATGCATTGTGTAACACTAAAGCATTTTTCTAAAAATCAATGAACAGAAAGATGTATTTCTGAAGCTTAGCTATAAACCAAAATAGAATGATTGAAAGAAAATAAAGGTAAAAAAAGTATACAACACACTGTGATTGAATCAGAGTGTGAGGCAACTGAAAGGAAAAAATAGATAACAAAACTATATTTAACAAACAAGGACTGCTACTTATTACATGCTATGGGAATGTACTTCTATAGAAGAAGTAGAAAAGTTGAGAAATAATGATGGAAAGCTGTTTGTATGGAAGAAGAAAGATATAACAATACATTATACCACTATGTACCTTGATACGGACAACGAGGCTTAGTAGAGAGGGTAAAGTCCAATGTGTAGCAGGGGGTAAATAAATAGCAAAGCAAAAAGATTTAAATAAAATAAGAAAGTTTATTGAACTTGAGAAGAGTGAACAAAAACTTATGTCTGGACAAATAAATATGTCCCCACTAGCTCCAACGGTATGCCCTCTTGAAGTGTTCTTGAAACTGGGTCTTTGGTATATCTTGCTGGGTATTTTATTCCATAAACAAAACCATAATTTTTAATTAGGATGCTTATGATTACTTTAGAACTAATCGGAGTATCCCTTGAAACTAACTTTGGCAGAAGTAAAGTGGAGTAATTAAAGGATAGGCCAAATAATGCCAAGTTATAGGATTGATGATAATTCCCAAATAATATCTAATTAATTGAAAGTGGAGTTTGAAGTATTCTGACAGAAGGTAAAGCAGGATTTGGAAATTTGATCATTACTGAAGAGGTACTATGACACAGAACATGCGTAGGTGGAAAAAAGTGAAAAAACTTTCATAGAACCATGAAGAATATGATACGTGGCATTATATGAGGGTATGGAACAAACGAACCCATTAAAGTATCATAACAAATGTGCTGACATAAAGGATTGGTATTGTGGCACAATGAGGATAATAGGTGCAATGTGGTAAAAGAGGCAAAAGGTGAGAAAAAGCATGGGGGAAATATAACAAAAAATGGGCATACATAGGTAAATAAAGCTAAGCAGTGATACCGTAATAATTTATAGAGATAGCAGGGCCTGCAAATATTCTGACAAAAGCAAAACACACAAGAGTTTGTAGAATTCCAGAGAGTCTATTCAAAATTGGAAAGAAATTTACGGGAAAACAAAAGATTTCAGTCTCAGTCAGTGATGAAATAAATGCTTTAATTGTAAATAAATTGGGAAATATTAATAGAAACTTCATGGAACAAACTGTTGACTTGTAGAACAAATCCTAGAGTAGTCACTAATCAACGGTAAGATAGATCTAAAATAAGATAAAATTTAAAATGAATAAAGAGACATAATGGGTCATGAGTCACAATCTGTACTAAGAATTGGAGCAGTAAGACAGAAATCCTGACATAAATAACTTTTTAGTGTCATGTAGAATGCAAAATAAAAGTGCTTGATACCAATACTGATTTAGAAAACATGCTTCTTGACAAAACTTTTGAAATAGAACCTAGATTTTACATATTTGGAAATCAAGTGAGTTCTTGAATAAGTGCCTCTAGAAATAAGCAGGAGTGTTAGACTCAGTCAATAACTCAATAAATTCAATGCTAAGATCTAGTTCTAGGCAAGACAGGATTAAGGCAAGACAAGGCCAAGACAAGACATGACAGGAACTATGATATATAGTACGTTAACAAGATGTAAGTGCAAGACTGCTAGGGCCACTTGTGTGATCAGAAGTGAATTTCCTTATCAATGTATTTCATAGTTAAAATTATAAGGTGACTTGCCATAATTATTGTTGAAGTTCAACAATGACTTGCCACACTTTAAAGAGTTATATTTAACTGATTTTAACCTTATTTATATGTAGCAATCCTAACAAGGAGTCAGCAAAACTTTTTCTGTAGTCTTAAAAGCATCATAAACTAAAAGTAAAAATAATTCATATTTGTTTTCATTGACAAGCATGTAATGCAATTTAAAATGTAGGAATAAATAGTTTTTATCTCATATTGATATTTATCAGAAGTCAGACACTCAAATCTTGTAGCCCAAGTGCAATCTGATAAAAATTTAAAATGGCCACGGAAGTACCTTGGAAAGTAAATTTTGGTATTGACACTTTACAAATCTGTTACATTTGAGTATTTTTGTTTGATAATGAAATATTTGCTGACCAATATTTGAAATTCAAATATTGCTTGTAAGGTAACTCAATCATGCACTAGATAGTCATTTTGTGATGTAAAAATTTTTGTATGATTTTTCGTATATTCATCTGCTTTGAAATTGTAGTTAAACCTATAATCAGAATATCACATAGATAATAGTTTTCTACTGTACTTCAAAAGGTAAAACTGTGCTGGACAATTTCTTTGATACTCTAACATTTCTTGGAATGCTAAATTACTTGCAATTTTACGATATTATTTTTTATCCTTGTTTACATAATATCAGAATTGCTGATTATGTTTTATACAATTATGTAAATTCAGTTCCATTGTTTTTTCTCTAAAAATCTATCTTGGTAAAAAAGTATTTTGCTGAAAACTTATAGTTTATTAAGCAAGTTGTGTGCATACACTGCAGCTTTAATTTTGTCAGCACACTTTATCTTGAGTCTTTTTTTTCTGGACTCATGCTCTGCAAATAAATTGCAAAAAATGCTAATTATGTCACCACAGTTCTAAAACTGGAGGCCAGAATGTATACATATTATATCATCAATTTATTTGTGTCACTGCAAATAAATGTTCATTTTATTAATCTAGTATGTTTTTATGATGTAATTAATACTATTGTTGAACACACATATTGAAAATTCAATCGCTTCTTTTATTGAATTTACAGTATTCAAGTTTAACAAAGTATGCCAACATGTATTAAGCTATCTTTTCACTGCTTTATAGCAAGGACCTTACAATAACGTTACTTTTTGCAAACATATATTTCATTTGTTCAAATTTTTATCACCCATATTTTGTGTGCTTTATAACTTTTCTGTTTTACAGTTTCTATCAAGTACATAAATGAGTATAAACGTTTAGCACTCTTGACATGATTGTCAAAAAGTCATTTGATTCGAAAGGGTAAAAATGTCAGTTCTGTTTACGTGCCATATTGTTAGAAGTTAACTCCTTATGGGTTAATTCCATATTTTAGCTGCGGTACATTTTCTTTAGAAGTTTATTTTGGTTATCAGTTTTCCTTAACATTTAAGTTATGCAAATAGTTGAGCCACATGGTGGCATCCTTCAGGGCCGTTATGGTACTTTGTGTTGTGTTGCAGAAGTAACTTCATATCTAGTAATATAAATTAATATTACAAATAAAGCAGCTATTTCTTGAATGTTTGTTTCGTTCCTTGCATTGCAGTGCTAACACATATCTATGAATGTACTTCACATTGTAGGTATTTGGCACAGACTTGAGACATTGACAACCATTTAAAAGAGAATGATACTTAAAACTCTTCTAATTTTCATAAACTTTGTAAAGTTTATACGTACCCAACCTAGTATTAACCTGATCAGATTAACTTTACAAAAAAAATGAGTCTTCCATTGGCAAATAATCAGGAGTCAATCATGTTCAATGGTTGTTTCTTAAAATGGACCAAACTACTAACCATATATTGTTGCAGCAACAGAAAACCTATCACAGTTCACTTTAAAATCTGATTCAGATTTTTACATTCAAGTCCCTGAACAGCGAGAAACCGACCTTCATTTTATTAACATTTTAGAATGAATTTTTGCAATAATCGGCCAAGCACTTTAACTGTATTCGGTATACATACAAATTGCATACCTAGATAAATCGATATATTAATTAGATTGAAGTAAATAAGTTAAAAGGCGCATTTGGCATTTTCAAAGGTCAGTCTCTTTTTGTTTGGGGTTAAATTATCGCACATAATTTTTTGACAAACTTATGTGTCTACAAAATAAATTTATCATGATAGACTTTCGGCTCACAAAGCAAAATTCAAAATGTCTTTTAGCTGGGCCAATACGGGAACTAATCAGTTTAGCACCCAGAAAAGCATACATTTATTGATATTCAATATTTTAATGAACAAAACTCAGTTACAAGTGCAATTCAGCAAATAGTAAACAATCAATTCATTAGAAATTAACTGCATATATTTGAACTTACACGATTTATTTCTGTCTTTGTTTTCTTACAAAATCTTCATGACATTTGAAAAGAAAATAATTGCTACTGGTGAGTAGAAAAGAATCAACAATTTCAACTATTTGAAAATTATAATTCATCATTTACACTTTTTTTGTCAGTTTTGTTTACCGATGATTCAATGCATGCGGCTGGAGTTGTTATAATGCAAGTATACATACATATTTCTGGTTCGTCTACAACTAGAATTTCTTCTTTTTCCGAGCATTCTAAACGCCCGACCAATGAGCGATAAGGACCTTTCCAGCATTTCGCTCCATTGCTCCAGACTAATTTCAAACCTTCTGGACTCAAAAGGCTTCCTTCCGCCTTTTCCCATTTTCCTAAGCTTACAGATGCACCTGAATGGACATACAAGCCACATACAAAAAAAATAATTTGCTAGAGCTTTAAGAAAATAGACGGAAAGAAAAAAATAATTTTAAGAGTAAACTTCAATGAAAGAAAAAGAATTTTCCGCCATTGGTCAGCTTCAAGGCACTTCATTGATTTTATTTGGCTAAACAATATGAAATTCAGAGTAATAGCATATTTCTGAAAAAATGGATGCACTAAAATAAACCCCAAATTATGTAAATTGAAATTGTTTGCATAATATGCAGCAATAGCTGGCATCAGTCACCAAAAATCGTAGGAACAGCAAATGAGATTTTTTAGAGTTTTCAGAAAAATTGAGAAAAATAACTTCAGTTCTCAATAAAAGCAAAAAATATACATATCTAAAGGAGGAGTATGTGTTTGCTGAAAACTAGCTTAAAAATTTAAGAATTCATATTTTTTAAAATTTGAACCTTTTTCCAGACAAGATTTTGTTGAGAAATGCACAGATTAATTATTACTTTTAATTATATTACTTAAATGAATCTAACAATTGTCTTTCGTCGAGAATTACATTCATGCATTCAAGTATCATAATGAAATGTAAGCAGCCAATAGATGTTACTATACAAAATTAAATTTGCTTTTATCTTCCACATATTATACATAATGGAATATGCACAATCTTATGATATCCAAGAACTAGTGGGTCTATACGGAATGAAATTCGAGACGGCATATTAGAGAAGATAAACTAGCATGTAAGCAAAGTTATGAATTGGTGCATTTCCATTCTGAACTTAATGCGATTCAAATAAATCATAACTGTCACCCATTTTTCAAATAAGTATGATTCAAAAAATATTTATATTGAAAAAAGATAAAAGTAAATAATAAATATAAGAACAAAAACTGAATGCAGCGCAGCGAAGGAGGTCCCTTAAAGGCCCCTGTGAGATGCAAAAGAAAATTTTCTAGTGTAAAGTTATAATTAATATTTTTATTTTCAAGTCCATAAATCATGTAAAAACTATTTAATTACATATCGCCTAAATTTATATAGCATTTCCAATGGATAATTTTCATTTCGATTACTAGCCATTTCATATTTACATGTACCACTTCTACATAATTTTTTCGAGTATAATTGTTTCTATATCTTATGTAAATGACTCGCATTGATCTGTCACAATAAACTGTGTTTAGAGCCACAAATTAGAGTGCCTATTAAGATTAACACGTCATAGGTTGTCTCCAAAATACGTTATACCCAAAAATCTGATCCAAATTTGGAGCAACATAACTTTTTTGGCTAAAACGTTAGAAGCGAAAATTGGTTAAAGTAAATACGTTATATCCGAAGTATCCCGTGATCTCATCGTGTTCTTTTATTAGATTTCTGTAGAATTTATCATAATTGTAACACGTACCTCCAGATAAAGGCTTTTGAGAGGCATTTCCGTAAGGGCATATTTCATAGGTATATCCTCCAACGCTAAATGATATGCATTTTCCTTTTAAAGAGTGCAAAGCCCAGTCAGGTCCACCGTAATTTTCATTTAAATCTTTTTCAGCTGACTTCAACTCCTGCTCAGCCTGATTCAGTGATGCCTAAAATAAAGACTAGTTAATTTCCAATCATCGTCCGAATCATTGCAAATAATAAACTTCAGATTCAACAAATCAGTCTGGATTACCGAACTGATTCATCATATTTGAAATCTGAAACTGAACTTGGTACAGTATGACTTAGGATTTATCCGTTATATAAGTGAAAATTCATTCAAAATTGAATTTGTTATATGCATGCATATGAATAAATACTAAGGATTTTACTCCATTTCGTTTTAAAACAGAATAAAATTTTGATTATAATCAGGATTGTAAAATACTAAACATAAAAATATGAATCATTATGTAGATGAATAAACCAGGCACATTATAATTTTTTACATGGTAAATAGTTCGATAGCTTGCATGTGTATGCTACATAGGCTATATTTAGAGCATACATTAATATATTCATATAGGGGAAGTATTCTGCAGAATTATATTAAATATAATTCTGCTAATATTTTGTATCTATTAGCCACTGTATTGAAGTTTGGAGGAGACTTCTTGTTGTCTTAATCATACACTTAATTAGGAATTAGAAACTAATGTAATTTATGGACTGACCCGTTTATAATACGAATCTGTTGATTTAGTTCTCTATCCGTTCCAATTTTACCGAGGCTAAATTATAATGCAATATCCATAAAATGAAATAAAATTTAAAAGGACTTCTTTACAATTGCACGCATATAGTCAGCAATGTAGATTCCTAGTAAGACTTATTTTATGCAAGAAATAAAAATTTTAGCAAAATTTAAAAAAGCTCATTGCATTTGAACTTTTTTTTCATGATAAAAATATCATTTTCCTGTGAGATATTGAATTCAGATAATGATCTACCTTAGCCTTTTTTGCTTGCTTTCTTGCATCATTTGCCTTATCAGTGGAGAAATTAAATGTAAGCAATGATTCAGGAAGTAACCTAAAACATATATTTACAAAATGAAATAATGGTAAAACCAAGTTTTCAAATAAACTGCACTATCTTAACTCTTCTCTTTAGTTGACGATATTGCACAGAGATGAAAAGACAGCAAATAGAAAATGATAAAGCAATTTCAAAGATTGAAGCATGCAACTGTACAGGTGTAACTCGAACATTGTTCTAGAAACTTTCCTTCACTGCATATTTTATATTGACTACTAGTGCAGTATAGAATCCAGCAATCTTGACAAAAACTGCTCTGCACTTTGCCGCAATGCATATATCACGTAAAAATATGAAATCTTAGAAACTTCATCGATTACAGTCATAATCGGGCATCATTGGCTAGGATAAGACTAGTATTTGCTTATGCGTTCTACTTTTTCAATGCCTTCTGGGGCTGCAAAGGCTGATTCTTTTGCTTTAAGTGAAAGTTAAGAATTTTGACAAACATAAATTTTTTAGAAGCAATTTTTGTCCATACAAAAAAGATGTTAACGCTGTATCAAAAATTATATATATAATGAAAGAATTGATTGCATAAACTATATATTGCTAGATATTTAAAATTTTAATCGATTTCATACCTCTTGGTTGAATTTTCAAAATCCATATCAAGATCTACTTCAACTTCTGCATCAAGATCTACTTCAACTTTTGTATCCAAGTCATTGTTGATATGGTCTGTTTCAAAATCATCTAAAAAATCGCTAGAATGTTCTTGTTCCTCAAATCTTTTGTCTTTAACAACATTAGCGTTGGTATTAAAAGTGTGAGACATTCCTGGTCCCTTGGTGAACTTTCGGAGTGCTTTACTCGTCTCATTTACATTATTTCGTGAAGCAATATCCAATAAATCACGAACTTCAACATTGTTGAAATATTTCTTTTTTTGAAATTGAGCAGTCGCAAGAGTTGCCGTGACTGCTGTTTGAGTTCGTATAGAGAGCTTATCATAGAGTTCTCCAAAATTGTCCTGTAACAACCTTTGGATTGATTGTAAATATGACTCTTTTTCCATCTTCTCTTCAGATTCCACAGCTAAGATTAAAAAATAAATTAAAAATAGACAAAAATACTACCAAATTTCTCCATCACTTCGTTCTTCTCGCAAATTGTCAGTGGCACTAAAATTGGGCTAAAACATTATGTAAGTACTGAATTAATTGATAATTCTATCAAAAAATTTGAACTTGAGCTTTGATCCTTCCTAAATAAACCAGCACTGACAATGGTATGATACGGTATTTAGATTAACATGAATATAGCCTAGAAAATCCATATAAAGCAAAAATAAGAGCAAAAAACAGAAGATTTAGCCACTTTATCCTTAACTATATGGAGGAAGAATGAAGTAGCCTCTCCTCCATATACTACATGCATGTTGGAAAATGAAGTAGATACGCTCTATGTAAATGTGATACGTTATATGAAAAGAATAATATGTACAAGTTTTTGAATTTCGATTAGAAAAATATAATATATAGCAAAAACTGCAATGTATAATTTATGAACAGCAGAGTTCCCATAAGTTCGTATTTTTACTATTTGGACACCTTTATATTAATAAAGTTTGGCGAGTGCAACAATGGCTATTATTTACTAAAGTATACAAAAATTAGTTTCTAATGGAAGCATGGGTTTTCTTCTTTTCTCACTAATATGATGACCTATGGATATGCCATAATGAATATTTCAATTTGCAAAACATATTTACATGTATATCAACTATGCGTTGCTTACCATTTAAAAGGTCAAGAACTCGAGTATACTCAACTTTTACCGAATTGAAAGCTTCACGTTTTATTTTTTCCAGCTGTATTGCAGCTTCTTTGGCTTTCAAACCTTGTTCAATAAGCTTTTTACGCGCATTTAATCCCTAGTTAAACACAAATCTTTCAACATCAGTAATTATTCATTCAAACTTTAAAAAAAGTATCATTTCAGCATTCCTATTCTACCAACTAAAATATTAGCCCAGATCAAATATATCAGTCACACATACTGAAGATCACTTGTCGAAACCCAAAAGTGAATGGCCAATGATATTATGCTTAATTTTTATCGAGATTCTATTTAAATAATGTGACACAAATAGATTTCTTTAAAACACTATGGTTTTTAAATATAGCTTTTGTTGCATTTACTTATTTTAAACTTAAAAATGCATGTAATACATTTTTGATTTAAAATATTAAATTAATTGCATATATATAAATATATCTAAACTCTTAGATATTAGCAGCTTGATTCGAGATTAAACTATTTGGAACTTCATATTGAATTTTCTTCCTAACCCCAGCATGTGCATTAAGTAAGTTTCATTCCTCATCAAATGAACTGAGCCACTTCAATTATACGTATGCAAGATATTTCTTCATGAAAGAATTGATTAATAGCGCATCAGTGTTAAATCTACATCGACTGAAAAAATGCCCAAACATTCAGTACTACATAAAAAGAACTGAAGCCTTAATTTTTCTTTCAAGAAATCATTGAAAAAATTTGATTTGCATGAAATCTACTTAAATTGTAACATGGATTTATATATATAGTTTATGGCAGTCATTTCTAAATTTTGAAAATCATGCTGAAAGGAATTGAGTTGCCATCATGATTTTTATTACCTTCTGAAACGCTATCTGTTTCTGTTTCATATCTTGTCTCCATATCTTTCCGTCTTGCTCACATGTATTCACACATTTCGATAAAATTTTTGATTTGAAACCACCCATTTCTTCATTATCATTTATCTTTTCAATTTCATCTGAGCCAGGTACGAGCGAAATTTTATATTCATCACTTCCATCGCAGCAATCGCATATGCCATCATTTACATGCGACAATGGGATTGCTAGAGATTGAGCACCAGCGTTAACACATGTAAATGCAAGATTTCTGGGAATTCCTGCGCATGCTGACGTTCCAGGTTCATCACTTCCATCTCTAAGAAACGACCATTGGATAGATGATTTAATAATGCAGAAAATCTGCCGTATCATTTTTGTAAAATTCTCAAGTCAACTCAAGCTGACCTACAATCACAATAGTTGTCATTGACTCTGGAGAATGGAAAAATCGCTTTATCTTCAAGACAAGTGAAGAAGTTGACTTCTTTTGCTGTAGAGTAATAGTGTGATACATCTGGGCCCGCCCCAATCACAGACGGAGTAAATATTGGATCATTAATATCTATAAATTCCTCTGACGAACCAATCCATCGCTCAAACCACGATGAAATAGAAAATTCAAACGCTATGCAGGCGATTGGAAAGAGAAAAAGTAAACTAATGAAAACTCTTATGCTCTTCATTATATAATTGACTACTAATAAGAAAGTAAAAAATTCATGAACAAAAATTTTCAGTCGATTGTACAGACTGATTCATATAGTCGATTGTTATCGACTAAAACAATAATATAATATGAAAGCATCTTTAACAAATCGAGCCATGTCGAATAAAACAAATTTGCGTGTCAAAGCGTGTGCGAAGGTTCATCCTGTATTGGTAATATAGAATAAGTCAAATGGAAGCCTCATCTAAGTTTACAGCGATTGTCGTTGGAGGAGGCTTTGCGGGTATGCTCTAATCATTGTGTGTATGAAATTCACTCTTAAATATCCAAGTTGCTTCTGATATACAATGATTTTCGAAAGTTCACGAAAAAGAATTTCTCTATAAAACTAAATTTTCTAGATATAAAGGAAATTCTTCAATGTAATAATGGTCCATTTTTTAGTGGATGAAGTTGCAAAATACGCCTGATTTGAAATTTTTGCATGAACAAATGAACATGAAGATGCCGATGAATGTGCCAAAAATGGATCTGAATATTATGGCCATTCTGAAAATTACAGCTAGATTTAAAGTCGATTTTAAATACTGATTATTGGCTAAGAAACTTAAATACTTATTTGAATGATATAATAATTATATGATACTAAGTTTCACAGTCGTTCTAGTCTGGTCATTCTATGACAATAGATTAAAGAAATTTCATCAACACTTTAAGCTCAATTTTGAAACCCATTGAAGTCATGAATTTTCGGATTTATTAATAATTGGAGGCAAGTTACAAAAACACATGCCTAATTTTTTTTAAATTAGAAAATGCCTAACATATGGTGAAATTTTGAACCGATCGAAAGTGTGTGCGTTAAAGATCTTTGCAGATTTTTTACGGCATTTACACATTAGACTATTATCTAAGCTTGAGTTATTTTTATATTATTTTTAATTCAAGTTGTAAATAGGAAAACTTTGAAATGCAGAGAGTTTAGAATTACCTAAACTTTTTGGTGCTTAAATATTTGAATTAATTTCATAGAAATTTGGAAATAAGTTTGAGTCAATTTTTCAATAACTTTTAGGGCAAAAAGGAGTATTTTTCATATTTGATAACATCAATAATCTCTTAATTCTTGGTAATATTTATATGATATTGGAACATAATTTTTTGCTTAAATTTTCAATAAAGACAAAATAAAATGGCTGTATCTCCAAGTTTAAAAAGAACAATATAACACAAATGCTGTTAGAATATTTCTTATTGAAAATCATTTTCCGCCTTTATTTCAGGACTATCAGCAGCAATTGCTCTCGGAAAAAACCACATCGTGAAGCTTGTTTCTGGAAAACCAAATAGCTCTACATCTTCTTACATTTCTTCTTTAAAAAAGGCAAAAGTTGATCCTTACGTTGGCATATGGACAGGTGGTTTAGAATCTGCAGAATCTATTTCACCTGGACTCATAAATGAGCTTGAAAGACATGGCAGGCAAGAAATTTTTTATCAAGTACAAGTTCTGTAAATTTAGTTTTTAAGCACTTGAATCTTTGGAAAAGTAATCAAAATATATAATTTAGAGGAGTAAAATACCAACATGTGAATTCGAATAAAGCTGCTGAAATTTGATAGGTTGAAAGGCACAGATGGCATGCATGACTTTCGATGCTGTCATCTGATTTTTGATTTTATTGAATGGGTTCTCTAGCTCAGTTCCTTTTGTTTTATATGTGCAGTTTTTGCTTAACCCACAAAAAATTTCAATCATAAAGACCCAATCAAATGTTAATCATTACTCAAATATTAAATGCAAAAATTATTAATAGACTTTTTGATACCTATGTTAATTGCCATTATAGAGTATAAGTATCCAAACTAACATTTTTATTTGTATAGCAGTACAGCTATTAGCCTTTGACATTTTACTTATATATATATATATATATGCGTATTTTCTCATGAATTACAGATATATCGATAATGCTTGTTACATGAATTCCAGCGGGTATGTATTGGCAAGACCTTCTCAACCGTTAACTCCTCTTTATGATAACGGATCAGGTACGGTTCTGTACCGCATTATACATATTTAATTGATATGACACCAAGGGCCATAAACTAGATTCTACATAGCTTTATGAGCTTTTGCTGATATTCCCTTCCGCAAAAAAAGACTTTGCAGGGCACCAATCAAATCTACATATTTCAAAATCTATATGCATGTATTCATTTTGACACATAGGTATAGCGATACGATGAGTAAGTTTTAATTTAAATGGCTAGCTATTGTTAGTAGATATCTATACTATTCAATTTTATGTCTTTTAATTCAGCAAGCATTCTATTTGTTCGTCAGTCCAAGCTGTTGTCTGCATTGTGGAATCGGTTACCTCGAAATGTAGAAATTATTCAGGCAGATATGAATCTACTGACCGAAAACAATCAAAGGTGATTTATTTTCGGCATATCTAATTTTAATAAATACATTTTTCAAATTATTTTCCTGCAAAAGAGTATTTTCTGTTGAATTATAAATATAAATGGCATGTAATTATACTGACAAATCAATATTATATTTTCAATCAATTTAAATTCTCAATGATTATAATTGAATAGAATTCTTTAGTTTGAACTTTCCAATATATCTTTAGTGCCATGTTATCTTTCTCATTTTTTGTAAGTAATTTTAGACAATACCTTGACCATGCACAAAAATCTGCCAGAAAATCGGGCAAAAAAGTGTAAAAACAATTTTCTAAGAATAACATTTAAATATATCATATTTTCATTGATGATTTGTTTTTTCTTGTAAATCAGTTAGTTTTACAGTTGCCACAACCAGAACAACTTTTGCTTGTTTGCATTATTTAACTTTTGTCATCATTAGAATCTAACTAAGAGGCAGTGCAGTAATTCCTCAATTAGCATGCTTTCAATAAACACATTTATTGGAACAATACAGTTTCTAAATTGGCACCGAATTATTGATAACATTGGTAAAAATTTAATGCGCCAGTTTTTTTTGCTGAGAGTCACTTTTTATTTTTATACAATGTGCGCAAAATCGATATGCAAACTGACTGATTTCGTTTCGATTAGTGCAGTGTTTTCACAGGCTACATTAATACCGTCAAATGAATGAATCTTATTCTATATCAACTTTTGATACACTTTTGTAGTGAAGTTTCAATTCAAACGTGCGGGGGGCGTACAATTCGAGGTGATTTACTTATCGGAGCGGATGGTCGATGCTCACGCGTAAGACAGCAACTTTTCTATTCAAACCAAAATACTCTCATTGAACCTCTGAGTTATCGCGGGTACCGGATATATAGAGGTACCTCTTTACTCCCAAACGATTCACACAGATTTACCGAGTCATTTCAAAGTTGGGGGGAATCGAGTCGATTCGCTGCAGTACCTGTAAGAGATGGCATATCGTGGTTTGCAACAGTTCAAGAATCGTATGTAACAACTCATGATCCGTATGAGGCCAATGGGTTGGGAATTAGTACTTTGACGCATAAGGTTACTCTGGAGGAGAAGGAGGCGTTAGCCAATAATTTTATTACATGGCATGATCCAATTTCAAGCATCATCAGAGAAACGGAGAGTATTAGCATGGAAAATTCTTTAGGCTTCAGGTGTTCTATATGTTTTCATATATTTTATGTCATTTTTTATTACAATAAATGTTAAATTTTTAATTTATAGTTTCTAAAGTTATGGATAACGCATATGGGACTTTCGATTTGAAATTTCCAAAATTTTTTACAGTTCCTATTATGGTAGCAATTTTAATTGTCTATCTGTCTGTACAAAACTATAGCAAGCTGTTATTATTTTATTTGCCATCTATATATAGCTACAGCTAGTTCCTGGTGGTAAGCTAACTACTGCTAAAAAATAGCTAGGAGTCTTATTTTTATAACTTGTTTCTTGCTAAAGAAACACTGTATGCTGATGAAATTTTATGCCTGTTAGAAATTATTCGTGGAACTTAGTAAAAATGATATTTAAGGTATTTCATTTATCCTCTCACAAGTATTCCTCCATTCGTTTCCCCATTCGAAGCAATTCTTAGGTGGAGGAACTCATTATATAAACTATATTTCTAAAATTTTGCAACAGCAGCTTTCTACAGTAATTTTTTTTCATTGAAATAGTCATATTTTACAAACAATATTTGTTCAAATTTTTGACAGATCTTTTCCTACTAGCTTTATGGGTCGAGTATTGTTAATAGGAGATGCAGCATACTGCCTTGACCCCATCTTAGCTCAAGGGCTGGGAATTGCATTTGAAGATTCAAATGAGCTTTATACTGTATTGAATACGCTCATAGAGGGTGCAACAGATGAAATTCCTGGAGCTTTGGCGTGGGTGGGCCGAAAGAGGCGGCAGAGGGCTCAACTTCTGCACAGAATTTCCAATATTGCGCAAAATTTTGCCCTGTGTGGGTCCCTCTCTGGAGCACGGGACCTCCTTATGAGGGTCTCACCCACCTTATCTAGTAAGATTTTTGATGCTGCTCTGAAGCTGGTGGCTGATAAAGGATGTGTGGAAAGAGCAGGGCCCAGATAGTGTTGGGATTTTTGAATATAAAGTAAATTCGCTAAGATAGTTTATTGTAAACTTTTTATGTTTGTGATATTGTCAAGCATTTAAAAGTATATTGTAGTTACCTCTAGTTATCTGGCATGCTGACGAAATTGTTAATTATAAGCCACTTCTTTTATTTTACTTTGTGATGAGACATCGATCTTTTTTTAATACTTTCATATTGCCAAAGAGATATTTTGTGAAACAATTATCATTCTTCATTGATAAGAACTTTTTATCGGAATAATTCTTTGGAAATTATTCCATATTGATTCTTTAAAGCATAGTATAAGATTTTACATGCCTAAACATTGTTTAAATTAGAACTAACCTGATTGGAAAATTCTTAAATATGTATGCACCCATTTTCTGGAAATATTATTTTTTCCATGTGGTGTTAATCATCGGAATCATTCTGAATACAGTTTTCTTGAGTCGTCTCATACATGATTCCCGTATTCGTTATTGACAACCAATTCAAATAAATACATTGGAAAATGACAGTTTTTCATAGAAGAGTTATTCTACAGCAGAATATAAAACATAGGTATATATGTTGTGTGTACAATATTTTTTGTCATACCGAAATTTATTTTCTTATATTATATTTCATTTTTAAGATATTTGTAAATTTTTTTTACAGGTTGTATGGGGAATGTATGGGGCCTCTCCTCCCTTATTGTTATACAAGAGGAAATTAAACCCCAACACTGTTAGAGAGAAATATAGCAGTACCCTGTTATTCGGCTCAAAATTTTCAATCAGGGGTGCCACAGAGGGGGAAAAATAGCCTGTTAGAGGTTTGACTGAGAAAAAGAACATGAGAATGGTAGCGAATTTGGTTGAATCTTAATCTTTGCTTTGTTTTGTAGGATCACTGAAAAATTCGGATGTAACGAGTTCACTTTAAATAAATTTTCATTTATAATGAAGTAACAAAAAAATCATGTCAGGCAAAAGGTTTCATTGAAAATCAAAGTTAAACAAAAACTCATTAGATTACCACATATTTCCACTTCATTAATCTTGGCCAATCAAGCAATAGAACATTAGCATCATTGAGCTTATTAAAAAATACACATGACCGAAAAACTCTACTGTATTGTAACAGCATGATTTGCTGCTGACCAGGATGCGGTTCGGAATCGATATAAGCTGAATATGAGCACGAATCAACGCTATTGATAATAACTAGAAAATACAATCAATTCGCACAATCTTTTCAGTTGTACTTTAATTCATGGATCCAATCAAGGTACTCAGACATTCTCTGAGCGTAACGACAAGATCTCGTCTTATTGTTTCATCTCTTGTGTTTCTTTCGCTTCGAATTCGAAGTTCCATTTGCTGTAATTTAAGCCTTTCAATTTGAGCTTGCAATTTCATTTGCTTTGTTATCTCTGACTCTATCTCCATATTTGGCTGAAAAACGAAAAGCTAAGCATAAATTTATAGTCAAATTTAATTCATGTTGTGCTGATCGAAAAAGCCCAAACTTAATAGCTTTTGTAAACTAGACAAAAAACACTGGAAAAGGGCAAAAAACTCTAAATTTTTTTTTCGTTTTTTAAATGATTTGTGCATGATGTTAGTTTTCATCATAGTACTGTGCCAAGTAGTTCCTGTATTATAACTATTATTGCAATATGCATTTACAATGGTGGATGTTGAAAATATTCTAAATTATCATAAATATTTTTAACAGCTTACATTATGTGCTTCGTTTACTTAAAATAAAACATTTTAATATTATATAACATCGAAAAAAATTTATGATAGTCAACTTGTTTCAATCCATGCAATCATTTCCGCAAAATTCCTTTCTTTCTATGGGAACATTTAGGGAATTGATGTCAATTGAGATTGCATTTACAAAGTGATAAAAGGTTCACTTGCAATGAATCTCATAGATAGAAAGTTCACATATTAGAGAGAACGAGTAATGCTCACTGCGATAACTACAATGTGAGTTAACGTCAACATGAGATTGTTCAAGAACAATACTTCAAGCGCTATTTCTATGGCTGTGCATAGTCAACTAGTCAAAAATTATATAATGAATCATTAGCATTATCTTTAGCACAAGAATTAACTGACCTCTATTGGATCTCTATTAATACTTGAAAAATTTGAGTTTTCAAGTCTTCGCCGTTTTGCTGGTAATTGTTGAATATGTATCTTTCTCTTATTCTGAGCATGTTGATACTGTTCTAGAAAATCACCTCCTTCAAAGGATTCAATACTGCAGTCTGTTGACTCTTTGTCGCTATATTCCAATATTGAACAGTCAGAGTTGATTGAGTGTTCAAGAACCGAACATTCATTTTGATTCGCTGTTGAACGCTTGGAATCATTTTTGGGTTCAATATCTTGTGCATATAAAGCTGATGCTGCAGCAATTTCATTTCTGTTTGCTATTGAAATAAGCTCTTCCTACAAAAAAATCCGAAATTAAATGTATGCTATCTATATGGGCTTTGGTTTTATCCGAAATTAAATATTACTGCTGAGGTGCGCAAATGAGTGGTCACTGTTAGCCCCAATTTTTTAAGGTAACATTGAATTAAACCTCGTCGTCATGTCAATATTTTTTACAATCTATTATAAAACAAATGAATGCAATACTATTAAAGCTTTTTCCAATAAGAGGAAAGAAAGCTTATGCAAAAGAGAGATTAAATTGTTGTCGAAAAACTTGAAAATAATATGCTAAGTAAAGATGAATTATAATGAAAATAAACTGCAAAAAGCTTTTGAATGAAATAATTTATGCCAGAAACTTTCAACAGAATGTGTCAAGTATAGTGTTTCGTAAATGAAAAGTATAAGGAATAAAGTAATTTTGAAGAACATGACGTTATTGCAAGACCATGATATAACTAAATTGTAATGCATTATGAGAAATATCCGCAGTTATATGTTCTGAAATTCATTAAAATACATATTCTGAATATGAAGTGTATTAACAGTAACCAGGAAGATAAAATTTTAATATAAGAATGCCATCGTTAAAAACTAACAATAATATCTGTTCCAACCTCATTAAGTACAAGGGATGCATGCGATTCATCATCAATCGTTAAGTCGCTCGTAGCCGTTGTATTAAATCCAGGAGTCTTTCTAAAAGTACTGATAATATCGTTGGAGCATATTTTGTTCATGCCTGATCTCCTTGCCTTCATTTTGTACCATCTTTTTGCCAAAACTTTCCCCGTGACATGAAAATCAACCCAGTTAATTTTCTCTATGATTTCTTTGCCACTCTTATGGTCTAGCATACTTACTTCAGTAACCGATAAGAGATAATCTGCGATGCTGTCATATGCCTCAGAAGATTTCTTGTTTTGTTGGCATTTCAAGACCAGCGGATTGCGCAAAGGATTTGCCATTACTCTGGCAAACACTAGTCGATTAGGAATAGGCCATGGTCGCATGATGAAAATTACTACGCGAATATATTTGAAATGTGAGAGTGAAACTTGAAATGAATCAATCAACCGCCTAGATTTTATTGAAAAAAGTAAGGCACAAATACTCATGTAAATATTTTTTTAAAATTATGTCTTGCCATATTTAAAGACTTTGATATGATTGACGAAACTGATACGAGCACATTAGTAAGTGGGACAGGAATATTCACTCTCTGTAGCGTGCTCTTCTGCGCGTTTATATTTTTTCAACATAGACTGCCAGCGCTCAAAGTGAAATCGCGAGATTCTTCATCTGTTGATATTATCGCTGAAGACATTTTAAAATTTTGGTTCGAAGGGGATTTATGCGAAAAACAAAAGAACTTGTGGTTTGCTTCAGGGGCTACCAGGGAGAAATTAGATATCTATATCGCACAGCGTTTTGGAAATTTGTTAAAGAGGGCGGAGCTCGGAGAGTTGACCGCTCTATGGTCCTCAAAACCTGACACATGTTTAGCATTAATAATTGTTTTGGATCAATTTTCTCGACATATTTATCGAAATTTGAGTATTAGGGATCAGAAAGTTGAACATTGTGATACTATTGCTTTATCTTTGACTGAATTAATGCTAGAAAAGGTTAGTGGATTATAATTTATTTCTTTGTCCCAGTGCTCTATTTATTTCCTGAATTTAAGTTGAATGATAATGTCATAAATATATATTAAAATATGAAAGATCTTTCATCGCAACAATAAACATGTTCAAGAAATTACTGTTTTTATTATTTGAACAAAATTAAGAAAATTATAATGCAAAAAAATAAAAAGTGGGTAAATTAAGCAAAGTATACTATATTTTAGAAAATTTTCTTAATTTTTTCAGATTTCATTTTTTACTTCTGATCTGAAAGAAACATAATAGAAGTCTTTTAACTCCGATTTGAGAAAACCATGTGCCCAATTACAATTGCTTGAAAAATTACTTCATCTATATCTTTTTGTATTTTTTTCCAATGTCTCAAAACTTTGTGCATTTAGAAGTATCATCTTCTATCTTGGCTTTCAATTTATTCGTTGTGAAAATGCATTGCTGAATGTTGTTCTAGAACATTCTTCATTTATCTCATGTTTTCTTCCACTATTATTTCTTTTCATATTAGGGATGGCAATGGCAATTGAATGTAGCTCATCATGTATTTCTTCTCATGCCCTTAAGACATGCTAAACCAGCATCTAGGACGCAGCTCGTCACTGTATTAAAAGAAATTGAGAAACGAGAAAAATTTGAAGAAAAATCTGGGAAAGCGATTTTAGAACGATTTCGTCGAGCTACTACTCGAAAACTCCAAGTACGCTAATTGTAGATCGTGTTTACTTGTATTGCCCCACCATCAAAATGACAGTTTGAATCCTAAATCATATATGAAATAACATCATTGTTTTAATCAATTTTTCTCATTCTTCGAAGTTTATGAAAATATTGGAGATTTTTCATTTGATGAATTCATCTAGTAGTGTTCGTACATTGAATCTTTCTTAAGATGTGCTGAAGTTTTGGCTTTCATGTTGTTGTACAAGACTTATGAAAAATGAATAGACTCTACAGTTTCAATACAATAAACTTCAGATTTTTATATAGCTTCAATTGTCTTTTTTTGTCTTTTTTTCAATTTAGGGTAGTAGAATGTTTTTTCGGTTGAATTGTTTTTCCAAACCTAACTACTATTATATAATATTTTTTAAATAGGAAATAGAGGGACTGAGTATCCCGGGCGATGATATTCTTGAACGCACCCCTTTTGTAGCCGATGAAACTGATTTACATAAAAAGTAAGCGTATTTATATATTTTTATTTTAGTGAATTGTACTAGCAATTTTTGATTCGGCTGATTTTCAAGCATAAAGTATGATTATTTTTTATCCTGGTTTTTTAGGAATTTCTTATTTACTTTGGTGATTGTATTTTTATTGGTTTAAAAAATTTTCGGGGCTAGTTAGGTCATATTTTCGTGATTTTTAAAGATAGGTATTTTAAGCGTTCTGATTAATGTATTCTTGGTTGCCATGAACTGAACGGGCCTTTTCAAATAAGCAAAAAAGGTTTATTTTTTAGGCTAGGGTTAGCCTTAACTCTAAGCCAGTGAGTATTAATTATCTTTATTCAAAACTGGACAATTTAAATCGTTAGAATATGTTTTAGATTTTTTACAGAAAATTCATCGATACTGCAGGTTGTCCATTCGAATAATAATTTGTATTTAATTAGGGGCTTGATAAAATAATGTTATTGCCATTAAAATTTTTGTGCCAATTTTTTGTGTAGCCCAATCAGCACTCATTCTTGGATGATTTTCACCTTTTCCGAGTAGAATCTTTAAATTCATAAAGATTTACTGACACAGTTTTTTCCCTGAAGATATTTTTTTATTGTTACTAACACTCTTTTTGGCTCCTTAAAATATGTGCTAATTCCAATTTATTGTTAATAACCCTGTATAATGTGCAGAAATATAGAAAGCAAAGTTACTAATAGTCTTATTTAGGCTAAATATGGACAAAAGTGTGCATACTTACATACACGCACATGCATAAACCTGTATGTAAACATATGAGAAATTCAATGGCTATTTTTTAAAAAGTTCGTTTTTCCCTAGTCTATAGAAAGCTTTGCCCAAATTTGAATGATATTCAGCATATTTTTCTGGTATAGTTGAAAATTGTTAAGTATAGAATATGTAGCTAAATTATTTTTACCTTTTAATCTTTCATAGATTTTTCAGAAGTATGATTTTCAAGAAAAAAGAGCTCTCATTATGAGCTAAAAGATAATCAAAGTTTCTATTTTCTCTTTTAAATTCTTTCATACTAGTATCGCAAGTTTTTTTCGTAAGATTACTTTTTTTTACCTGCACCGAGACTCTATGTTCACAAAATTGATCGAAAAGACACTGCAACTGTGCAGTATTAAGAGATTATTGTATTATAGACTTTCATTGAAACCTTATCCTCCTAGACCCAGGAATTGGGCCAAAATAAAAGTCCACGTTAAATTTTGCTTATAATTATTTGAAAAGAATAATATTTGTGTACATTTCCATAAATGTGACCTTTCGTTTAAGATGTAATTCCGGGGTCAGTGTAGAGATTTATGCATTGAAAATCTATATATATATATATTTACTTCAGTAAATTGGTGAGAGGCATAGACGAATTTGTTCGGTTGCATGGAGTTGCATCTGATATGACCATGGCCGTTTCTCTCAGCGGCGGAGTGGATTCCATGGTTCTCACTAAAATTTTGCACTATTTGAAAAAAAAGTGAGTTTTTTCATCATATTTTTAAACTGCAGAATATTTAATAGACTATATTAAAGTATGTACGTCAAAAAAATTGAATTTTAGTAATATTATGACAAAACACTATGGATTTTTTTATAATCACTTTTTGTATCATATGTCAGATGGAATATATATATATTGAGATACAACTTTAATGTTTTACTTATATTCCCTTGGTAGACACGATTGGCGAATAGTAGCAATACATGTAGACTATGCAAATAGAACAGAAAGTGGTCGAGAGGCTGATTTTGTGGAGCACTGGTACGGTATGCACTAAATTGTCCCTAAAGAAATTAAACATTTTTCAAGATATCCTAACCTTACATTATAAGATTTTTATATTCATTTGCATTGATACATGCTTGTTTACTACTTAATATTTAGTATAATTGCCTTTAATAATTGTAAGGATGAAGTACAGCCATTGAACTGTTTTTAGAATATTGTTCTGCAGTCATATAAAGCTGAATTGGAATATTATTCTTTGCGCTATTAATTTTTCTCTCTATCGATCTCTTCCTTTGTTCACTTTCTCTCTTCTATGTGCACTTTATCTTTGAGGTTTACTACATCTCAAACTGAAAAAAATAAATCTTATTTCTAAGCCAATCTCACAAATAAATTCTGATTTATTTTTTTGCATTTTCATATAATTCTCGCGTATATTTAGTGGAATGTAAAATAATGTTGTGCTTATGAAAACGCTGCACGAATTGAAACTCATAGTTAAAAATAATCATAAATTTTACCCGCACTATATGAAATTTAGAGCTTTTAATTGAGAAGCATGTTGATCGATACTGCGCTAGTTGCGGATTTCTGTCGACCTTTTCAAATCGAATAATAACTTTATAATGCCATTTTGTTAAAGGTGCAATAATTTAGGAATCGTATTTCGAAAGCGGGTTGTGTCAGAGGTGACGCGTGGCATAACAGAGCGCAATGAATATGAAACTGTCGCTAGAGAGGTGCGTACATCTCTGATATTAATACTGCCATTATTTTTTGTGCATATAAATCAACCTGAAGAAGAACGAATCAAATGGATCATACACTGGCACAGCTCAGGTTTGCATCTCATCTGTAAATTGCTTCAATCGATTAGTTTTTTGTTCTTGCACTGATTCATTTGAAATATTATTATTTTTTTACTTTTTTTCTCTCTAGGCTCGATTTGAAGCTTATAAAGATGTAATAAAAGAATTTAATCCTTGTCCTGCAATCATGTTTGGCCATCATAGAGGCGATCTTGAAGAAAATGTGATCAGCAATGTATTTAGGGTGAGTTTAAGATTGTGACATTTGAGAGGTTTGAACCTGAGACTTGTGAAATTAAAAAAGTTTACTTTATCAATGTAAATCCTCTGCGAATCTTAAACTTCATATTTTAAAGAATAATTTTTATATTTCAATGGATAGTTATGAAAAAGCTCTATTAGATAGTCAACCGCGATTTCAAATCTCGCAAAATACTTTTTTATCTAGCATTCTAGAACATTTGTGTTAAATCATGATGTTAGTTTATAAGAATAATTTTGAAATGATTTTCGTGCACAAACTAATGTTCCGAAAAAAATTAGATTGCTATTAAACATTGATTATTCAATGCTATTGTGATATTTATCTCTTGCTCCCTCTATGCATATATACTGACATGCATAATAATTTTATTGGTCTTTACTATTTTTATAGGGTTGTAGCTTATTAAAAGTTGCCGGAATGGAATCAGAGAGTATAAATGCTGGCGTACCAATTTGGCGACCACTGCTCCCATTCAACAAAGTTAGCTTTTTTAGATTTAAATCACCTTCATTAAAAGTTCAAAATTTTAAATCTTTTAAAAAAGGTAGATTGATATTTTTATTCAGTTTTAAACGAATACGTTTGTATGAATCGCACTCTTGCCTTTTTAAAAGCATTTTCAATTTTACCAAAAAATGCTACTTTTCTGTTGGAAAATCAAAATGAAGAGCTATTATCCTTGAAGATATTTATGGCTTTTCCGAGTAACTACTGCTATCTGATTGGTCAGTCTGTAAACGGTTTATAAGCATTGACAGTGCACAACTCATATACAGTTCATTACAATTCAGGTCCTATAGGTCATCTGCAGTTTGCGGATACGTATAGTCTAATATGGACACAATATTTATAACATAATCCATTTTCATAGACATCACAACAAGCATATCATGGTAATTTTGTATCCAAATTTTTTGGATACTGACGATTCAAAATGGGATTAGCCATTTTATTTTCCTGCCGCATTATCTTTATTCAAAATTTTTAAAAATAAGATCTATCCGCGAAATTTTTTTTCAGAAAGTGTAACATTTATAAAATATCTTTTTATACCTTCAGTGAAAACACTAGTTTTGAATTGTTCTATAGAAACTAGTACTTTGTCCAGTAAGCTATTTTAATCATCATCAATATAAATTCTAGTTAACTAGATATTTTCAGTGTAGTATGCATCTTCCAAATTATTATTATACTTTCTAAAAATTTTAAATCTGAACAAACAGTTCTTATTTATTTTTAACATTCATAGTCGGATATATTTGAGTTTGCACATCGTTACGGCGTTCCTTACTTTAAGGATACAACTCCACTGTGGAGTACACGTGGCAAGCTAAGAGGCACTCTTGTACCTACACTTAAGGTACAATTCTTAATTTTTGAGTTTTCAAAATAAGCATGACAAAAATTAGAGAACAAATTTAGAAAAATTGCTGTGATTTCATTGGTCTATGAATCAAGAATAAAAATGATTGGTTTATATGCTTCGAATATTTCCTTCATTGCATGAAGCAAAGAAGATTGGTTCAGATTTGCCCTAGTTAGATGATATATGAATGAACATTCCATAAATTGGTGATATGGAGATTTATAGTAAAATTTCCAGATAATTTGTTATTTAATATTCATATTAAAATGTAATATGTGGTAAGAATTAGCATGTTTTAAGATTTGTACAACATCACATAAAATATAAAAGGCAGTAAATCTAAAAATATTCAGTTTAAAATTGAATATGCAATATGCAGAGGTGATTTAGACAGGTTTGATAGTATTTGAAATTACTTGCTCAAATTTAATTATGGAAATAGGGCATTTTAATTTCATATATCCAAGACTTGTACATTTCTCATGTATTTATATTCAATGTAATTTGAAATAATATGCATTTGGATAGATTTTATTGTATATCATATATGCTAAGGACATCAAAAGATTTCAAAAGATCGAGGTTTATTTCTTGTTGTGTTAGAATTAATGGAAATGAAGTTGTGCTGACCTTTCTGCTTTGCTAATATTTGAGTATTTTAAATAAATTATGCCCTTTCGAATCTAGTCTTTTTTTTAATTGATATATATGTATGTAATACTTTTGGTCAGAAACTTATATTGAATGATATATATGTGCATATGTTCATACGGTAGGATATGTATGGAGATGGCGTATTAAATCACTTAAATAGTATGGCAGCCGAATCTCAAGAAATATATAAAGACTTGCAACATTATTTGTTTAATCCCTTTTGGGCAAGGTTAGCAAAAATATTTAGCATCAATTATATCAAAATCCACATTTATAGTGAAGATTTATGAATTTAAACCAAATTTATAGACTTTTCGTATCAGCTCATTGTCGCAGTCTATGATTTAATATATTTGCGGCTTGCATATATAGGATAATGACTAGTATCTTATAGAAAAAATTCATATATGAATGTGCCGGCAGTAATTCGGAGAATGCATAAAATATAAATAAACTTTTAAATTCAAACTAATGTAGCTGGCATTGATTACAATCAAAGGAATGGAATCTTTTCATTGCGATTGAAATTTGGTTAATATTAGTAAAAAATGCTGATTGCAGAATAGGATCCATCCATTTTTGATGCCTTCGCCATTACAATTCAAAAGAATCTGCTATCTGAACTTAAACCATCGCGTTTTTGATTTTATGCTGACAAATATAATTTTTATTCAAAATACCATAATCACCAGTAAGTTTAATAACATCAATATTCAAATTTCAGTTTGAACAAGGGACTTACATGAGACGAATGTACAGCAATTGCATACAGAATCCCTTTATCTATATATTTAAATTTGTTTAAATCATACTGCCTTAACTGAAGTTTGATTCTACAATTCATATTCCAACTCACTTCTTTGAAAATCAGTTAAATTTTTCAATTTTATTATATTCATGCATGCATACTCATACATATATATCTAATTGTTATTGTTCTATCAGCGTGAAAAAGTTTCGTATGGGCATATGCGTTAACTTAATGCCTTATCGAGGAAGAGGACTATATTTTTGGAGGGAGGTATATTATTTCTTAATAGTGAAGATTAGTTTCTACACTAAAATTTACTCGTGTACAGTAGATTATGGCTAGACTGCGTTGAAGAATGTTTCAGTTCATCAATACTGCTTTTGATAAAATTAGTGGCTATTCCGGTAAATTCTGCTTCAGAAAATTCAATGCTTTTGAGCTATTTTACCTAAACCCTTAATAGAAATCTTTTGGAAAAAATCGAAATTCAAAGTGAAACACTGTCAAAAAATTTTCAGGAGCAATTTTTTTATATTGATAATTTTGGAGAAGAAATGAAATGTAACTATGTCTTCTTGATTTTTTCAAGAAACATCAAGTTTGATATAACTGTTTGCTTATAAAAACTAACAATTTATATGTACAAATATATATATATACATATATATATATATATATATATATATGCAACATCTCTTAAAAATGCATAAAATTCATTTTACTCAATTGCCTAATTGATGCTGTAGCAACTTTTCTTATTTTAGGCTTTTATGGAGTTGCTGCACTCTATGGGATTAGCTATGTTAAGTGATAAGGCGCTACAAATGCTAATGGAGAGATTAGGAAATGATCCTAATTGTCCTAATCCTAAGCCTGCATGGTGGGCGCTGCGTAGAGAATTTCGGAGTTTTTGTTCGGAAGTAGGACAGTATTTTTTATTTGAACTATTTTGAAATACATTAGACTTTTATAAGTACCCGCGATATTTGAATATTCCAATTTTTCCACTGCATAATTATTTATTTAAATTTTTGCATTTTTAATTAAAACCCATTATACATATCTAAATTTACAAGTTTAGTGATTAAAAATGATGTATTTCTCTTGTTTTACTCATTTAATCCTTCAATTCGATGTTAGAAAGAAGTGGTTTATTTGAGTAATTCAATATTTAGGCAAAAACTATATTAAGATAATACCATTCTACAAAAGGGAACAAGCGTATACGATTCTTAATTTTTGATTTTTTAGAAGATCTGTTCAGAATTTATCAGTCATTTTAAAAAAAGTCATATTTCAATCAATTTATAGATATAGTTATCGAATTTTCATTTTTTTTCATAAAATTGCACTTTTAGAATGGAGTTTTGTATATTTTTCGACCCGAAGCGGCCCCGCCCGAGCCCTACTCAGTTCAAGCACATGGAGTAGAGGTGATTTTTCATAATTACAATACACTGATAGTATGAATTCAATTTCAACAAATTTTTGCTGATAGCAAGTACAGGGAAAGAAATATTGTGGAAAGTTCAGCTTCAGGGCTTTAGATATAAATTTGTCTTATTTTTTACTGTTGATTTCGGCGAATGTGTAACATAGTACAGTAAAAATGAAGGGTTTTAAAGTGATAAATATGGTACTAATGATAGAGGATTGATGGGGCAAACATATACTTAGAGGACTTTTCAGATTTTGGGTTTGTTTTTAGAATGATTCTAGATCGTTTAAAATTATTTTGTGGCCTACTTTACAATTTCATCCTGATTTCTCTATTTGTACTTTTAAGATTATCCTATTAATGTCAACTAATTTGCTTAGAATTTGCTAAAATGAATGTTTTTTACATTCCTTGAATAACGAATAATCTGTAGACTTTTTCATATTAGGTCTTAATAGGAGGAGGTCCTATATTTATAGGTCCTTGGGAAATCCAGGCTTCCGAGTCTGAAGCAAATACGAACAAAATAGGGATAGAAAATAATCGGCAACAACCATTTTTAGACATTGAGGGGTTTATAACAGGAGAGTTTTCTTATCAGCTAGCAGTAACTAGCCTCAAACTAACTACGCTATCAGTACTTCCGCCTCCTATACTATCTAATAGAAATTCTCAGACTGCCGAGGAGACTTTGAGAAGACAAAAAGAGCCAAAAATTCCGCCTTGCTTTAAGGGTATGGAGATTGGTCTAAAGAGTTGTATACCAATCGTTTCGTGTACCAATGATGACCATTTGGTTGATGAAAAAAGATGCATTGACAATATTAAAGTGACAATGATTACAATTAGCTATAAATTTACTGGGTAGAAATGTCAATATTGTGTTTCAGAACCATTTTTTCAGCATCTGAATTCAAGAATTATTTCATCTAGCAAGTTTACTATATACTGGAGTTAGATCGTTTCGTTGGAACTAGAAAATTCAAACAATCTTGGCTACTTAAATTTTTATGCGCACATATTTGCAAAGAGTTGATCCTCAGTATTGAGCTGTCCTTGAAATCAGCTTGGCATTTCGATAAAAAAACAATGTTCCTATATAGTTAACGTGAGATAGTTGCAATTAAATATTGATTTCTACTAGGTGCGATGAAAAGATTTTGTATGTAAAACTGTGCATAAAATGATGAGCTACATTAGTTGATGCATGAAAGCAGTGAAAATGTGGTCGAGCCAGCAATAATTTAACGGTAAGAATGACACGTAAATGATAGCTTAGCTTTTGTTCCCATGACTCAGTTGCAGTCGAATATGTATAATCGCTAGATATCTTGCTAGCTCTGCCAATTGCCTCTTCTACAATCATATCAAGCCAATATTGATTATTCTTTGGTTTTGAAAATTTTGTCCATGTTGATTTATACCGTAATAAACTGATTCACTTGTCTACTAGCCAATGTAAATTATGTTTCTGAAATGTAAATTTGAAGTGCAGCAATATACTTCGATGATGCTGTCCATTTATAATATGATATTGTGCAAGTTTCTAACAGTACTGCGGCTCCATTGCACGTTGTCAGGAAATCATATGGTGCATTCACAAAAATATTCTGGAATATGAAGAATACCCTTCAAAACTAATTATTTAAAAAAATACTGTCTTCTGGAATAATCAGTTTTCTTTTTCCGCATTATCCAAAAGATTTTGTATATTGTTGATGACTGTTTTAATCAGCCAACAAGTGTGAATAGTAGCCCACCAGCTGATCAGTCTATTCATATGTCTCAGTATGCTATTAATATAACTCGTTGGCAGTACTCAATGCACTTTGATTTGAACCTGTTTCATAGGAAGCTAAGCAAACCAATCTTTATTAAAGCTGCTGTTTTTTATGTATTCTACCAAAAGCCAAATGAGAAAAGAGACAAAATTTAATCTTGATGTTGATCATCTGGGTGAAGTATATTTTTGGTGTAAGATAAAAAGATGTAATTGAATTTGAATTTTTTGTATAAAATAAATTGCACAGAAAATGTATGACATTCTATTAGACTGGTAAAAATGATTTAATCCAAAAAGTATGCAACAAAACAAAGAAATTGTAGATTATAAATGCCTTAAGACGATATTCATCGAATTAAGATTAATTCAGTACATTTCTTAAAAGTTAACTTAAAACTGATATAAATGCTGTCCCAATCACCAATAGGTATTAGCCAATCATTGCATTTAACTAATCTTGAAATAAGAAATTAATCTTGAAAATTGTACTGTATTATGTTGTGTGCATAGGATTCCTAGAAAACTCCTTAGTAGTACGAATGTACGTACTGCACGAATTTATACCACGCCACTAGCTTTTAACTTAGCAACTAGCTCGTCCACCGACTCGACAATTATACCTGCTGCACGTGGTGGAGGGTCTTTTACACATTTTACAGTATTTCTTGGACTCAAATCAATCCCTAAACTTGATGCATCCTGAGTGTCAATGGTTTTTTTCTTCGCTTTCATAATATTGGGTAAACTCGCATATCTAGGCGTATTTAATCGTAAATCAGCAGTTATTACAGCCGGTAGACTCTGGAAGAAAATTATATATGATAGTACTATCAAATAGAAAGAATCAACTCTTACAATTTTTACTTATACGAATAAACGAACAAGTCATATTGTGCCGAGTTCAGCGCCAAATATTCGGATACAACGAATTTTGGATAAAACAACAAATTTGTTGTATCTAGAATTCATTCTGTTATTTCTTCTTATCAAATATGTAGAGTGCGTCACTAAATTATTCTAAATGGTTGGAAATCTACCATGGTAACTCTTCATGACGAAATGAGTGCATTTTTGTTGAAAGGTTATATTTAAGAAATTTGTTGAAAGGCAAAACAAAAATTAAGAAAATGGAAAGTTTACTTGGATAATGAAAGGATTTATGATACTTCGGGGTGTATGCAATTGTGGCATACAAGAAAGAATAATAATGTAATTATTTAAGAATTATTTTCACCAAATGATATTCTAAACCCAGCAAACCAACAACTTGAAATAATAAAAATTCTTATAATGTAGTCACGTTATTTAATCATGGCTGATAGAAAAAGAGAATATATAAATGCAAATTTTTAAATTTGTTATAACTTCTAGATATTTTTGATAGCATTTTAAAGAGGTACATGTCCCTTTAGTTCTTGATTTAAAATAGAATTATTGTGTTTTACCATAGAAATACATTGCGTGCCAGCATCAGTCTCTCTCTCAACAGAAATGAGTTTTTTAGTGGAATCAACATCTATCTTGGCTGCAAATGTAGCCTGAGGCCATCCTAGCAAACCTGCTAACATGGGACCTACCACAAAAAAAGTAATATAAAAATCTTTGGTAAAATTCAAATATAACAAATCTGTCCATGTTCTATCCAAAATATGTCCTATTTGCTTTATGTTAAATCTGAAATTGAACTTGGCACAATATGACTTTTCGTTTACTCTACATGTGCGAAAATTAATTAATTGCTTAATATAAAAGAAAGCATTTTGCTTCCAGGCTGAAGAGACAAATAGTGGACCTTTCAGTACAAAAAAGGCACAATTGGCCTTTTCGAGACTTAAATTGAACCTTTTTGAACATTCTATTGGCCAATTTTAAATATTATATATAAGCTTAATCAAACATGCATGGTAAAAGTTAATTTTTTCTTGCACTCTGATTGGATACATAGATGGTGCATCATCATAGGTATATTTCCCATCTCTTGCAAATATATTCTACTTTTTTGGTGGCAGCCCTTTTATTTATAGAGTAGGTGGTTACTAGAACAGAGGGATAAGAGTAGAGACTATCATTTTAAATACAAAATTATATAATTATTCATGTAAGCATATTATAAATCAAGAAATGCAATAGATATTGATTTGGTTGATTAAAAATTTTTGTAGAAAGTAACTTAGGGGTTGACAATTTGTAATATCCTGCATAGCTTTATTGTTATGTATAGCTTTGTTGTTTATGATTGGCGCACTATTAAACTAAGCTACATTTCAAACTGAAAAATTAATTTATAAAAATGTATAAATGGTTTGTTTCAAAACATATACTGGAACTATATGCATTTGTAAATTATTACTATAAACCAAAAATCGAACTAGAGCATAAAGTCTCTTTATAAAAGCAAGCTTACTCTTAAAAGAGCTAAAACAATTGGCTGCTAACAACAACAGATTAATGACTTTTTGTTTCATGTAATACAAACATTTTAATATTAAAAATAGAGTAAAATTTAAAAAATTAGTCAGATTACATCATCGAATTTCTCGATGCATGAACCATTTGTAAAACAATTTGCTTTAATGTTGATGTAAATTTTCTTGTTTACCTGTCTGACAATTATCTCCATCAATAGATTGCTTTCCCAATAATATAAGATCGGGCTGAACCTATGAAAAATGTACGTCGTTCATATTTAAAACCAGCACTTAACTTGATTTTTTCCTGATAAGCACATTCTTCAAATTATTGTAGTTTCTAAATTTGCACTAAATTTTATAGCTCAGGTGCATTTAAGATTATCTCGGTTTCGCAGAGATACGATTACTTTTTTCAAACAATATGTGGGCAAACAGTCTAACTAGTGCGTGCGGTATTTTCTCATACCATATTGAAGCTAGGGCATAAAATTTACGAGTCCATATAATACTATTTTTTCATCAAACTACTTGCTACTTTTAACATATATACTTTGAGTTGATGGGCAAAGGGCGTATAATTGAAAAAAATAAATTTTAATTCAGCGTGAGTTATGAGATTCACTATAAGAAACTTTTAAAAGTACATTACTGCATGAAAATACACTAGAATAATCATAGTTAGAGAGATTTCTTCAATATTAGCGTTACATTCACATTTTTCTAATAAAGAAACGTACATTATCCACAATGTTCCGTAGTATTTTGGCAACTGTCAGCGGTTCTAATTCCTGATCTGTTCTTAAATCAGTTGCTACATGTATTGCTCTATCGGCTCCAATAGCTAATGCAGTGCGTAAGGTTTCCTGTGCCTTGGTTAAAAATGCAATGAAAAAGTAAAGATTACCTTTACAATATGCATAGCTATCTTTTGTTAGAGAATAAGCATATCAAATAGTTTGAAGCATGCTTTTATTTGGTATATTAATTGAGTTTTTCAAAAGATGTTGAATAAATGAGATTATCATTCATCATTTCAAAGATATATATTCTAATCCAAAATGTTATCCGAGCCAAATAAGATAGATCAGTTTAGAAAGAATAATTTTTTTAGCTATTTTCCGAGTTTCAGACAAATGACTGGCATATTAATATTTTACTTGTGGCAGTTTAGTGTAATTCAGCAGGCAGCAATTTATTTAAACTAAAAACCATAAAATCGAAAATTATTATATTAAATAATGAATAAATTATGTTTTAATTCTTTTGGATAAGTTTAAAGTCAAACCAATTTTACTATTTTCTTCCATTTATGAAAATTTTTTCAACTTTTTTAGCAACATACTAAAAGGGAAACTATTCATATCGCCTTTTTAAACCATATATCAATAGGAAAGAACTATTTAAAATAATAGCATTGGCTAAAAAGTATAGAAAAGAAATAGTTATCGATTCCACTGCTTTCTTGATATAATGATGCAGCAAGTTAAAGCCAATAAAAAACTAATTGCTAATATACAATTGTAAGTGCATATAAGTACATGTACGGAAAGTTACCTGTTTGGAACCAATCGAGACTGCAATAATCTCTGTGGCAATTTTTCCTTCTTTCAAACGTACAGCTTCTTCTAAAGCATTTTCGCAAAACGGATTCATCGACATCTTCACGTTTTGAAGTTCCACGGCTAGGATTGATGTCAAGCGAGCATTATTTGTACTGAAATATAAGAGAAATGCTTCGAAAAACTTGCAAATACCTGTCTTATCCGGTCTGATCCTAACCTTAACTGCGTAATCGACCACACGCTTTACTGCCACCATTACCCTCATGATAAGTGCCCAGTTATATATATTAACGATGTAAATCTTGATACGAGTAACCAAAGCTTGACAGTAAAAATGCAAGCTGTAAGTTTACGTTGAAGTTTGATTTCAGAAACTTTCGTGACATTTTTTAAAAAACTTTGAAAATTGACGTCACCAAACTAATAGCGGCTTGTTAGCTCTAAAGTATTTCAAAAAATTGAGAAACAGCGTTTAAAGTACAAATATTGATTCTCAAGTTCCTGAATTTGCACTAAAATTCAACTGCAATTGTAGGGATAATGCTAGCGAAGGCTTTTTTTTTACTCGTAGCTATATGTCCTACAGTAAATTCTCAGAAATTGCAAGTTAATTTTCCAATTACTGAAGGAAAAGAGTGGCGATTACATGATATCGAGTTGCGCAATAAGAACACTCTATATCTGCATTTTTGCCACATGGAAGTTGGCAACTATCAGAGGTAATTTGAATCTTTACCTTCGTACAAAATATATTCAAATGTATATTGACACCTCGATGAAATGTAACAAGTAACTTAATTAATGCATGTCGAAAAATAAACAATTTTTCAAACTATCCTCAAGTAACGCAATTTAAAATATAGCGATGTCACGTTAAGTAGTACTTTTTTTATTTCTGGCGCTTTTCTTCAAGTATCAACAGCCCCAAATTTAATTTCAACTGATTACAATTTGATGTCGGTGGAAGTTTTCTTGCCAACAAAAGGCTTCATACAGAAATCTTTCAAGTTATTCCGAAGAATTTTCAATTAAATGACTTAAAATAGGGAAATTTTTACCAAACATTATAAAAAATAATTGTGAAGCTAGAAATAAATTATGGCAATGTTTTCTGAAGAAATAAATTATTTGTATGTTGTGTTGCGCATTCAATTCAACTTCTTTCAACGAAATCAATATAAGCAGTCTGGCTAAATAAGGTATGCATGCAATTCTTGTGCGATTTAAGTGTACAATTTTAAATCCACAATTTGTATGTTGCTTAACTTGTTATTCGCATTTTTATGGATGCAATTTTTTGATAAAAATAGTAAATATTTATAATATCAATTCTTTTGACACTAGAACATAGATTTACAATATTTGACAATCAAGCACTAAAAAAGCTTTATCGAGTAGTATTCTAAAATTCTTAGTTTTTTATGTAGGAAAACTGTTGAATATGCAAAGCTAGATGATATTTTTACTCTATGGTCGAATATTTTTCTCAAAGAAGTTCATTCTAAAATTTTGTAATAGGGGATACAAAATCAGAAGCAATCACATTCAACCAGATTTCTTGAAGCTAAGAGAATCTAATCGCTGCCAAATTCTTAAGAATATTTTATAGTAACCTTATCAATTTAGAAATCTCAAAAGACAAAAAGTTTAACCGAAAATGCAGAGTTCAAAAATAAAAAACTTCCTATCTCTTCACACTTAGTAATAAATTCGAAGCAAACGTCCATAATATTTGAATGCCGAGTTATTATAAGATGTCATCAAAAATTATAATTATAACATACGCATCAATAAATATGGCAGGGTATTAAAAAGTCCATTGATGCAATAATATTTTTCGGAATATGTATTATA
Organism: Vaucheria bursata; assembly: GCA_032358265.1. Classification (NCBI taxonomy): domain Eukaryota; class Xanthophyceae; order Vaucheriales; family Vaucheriaceae; genus Vaucheria; species Vaucheria bursata. The sequence continues at coordinate 72,740 of JAULBW010056421.1, forward strand.
TTTTTTAGGGAACCATGGAAAACGCCAATGGAGGTAATGATGGTAAATGAATCAAAATGTGATTTGCCAGAAAATTTTAGAAGGTACAGCCTTCCGTTATTACAAGTAAGTAATATATATATATGTATACATATACTATATACTTGTTTTGAAATATATGCATATTCAATTTGTAATACTACTGATATCATAGTTTTTTATGGATATTGATCAGTAGTATCTGATTCTTTATATTTGGTTTATTTGAGAACGAGTTACATGTATTTATTTCATAGCTGGTTTGTAAAGTTTTTTTTTATCATGGCGTAAATGTATGCATTTATCTATACATATTTATTGAAACAAATAGTTGGTATTTATCATAGGAATTCTTTGAAATGTATATTGAATTGGCCTGTTGCATTACTTTTTCATATTAAGTTTGAAGCATTGATCTTGTCTTTTTTGCTATCAACTTTTATTATATTAATATGTACCTACGTACGCATACTTTTATACTGTGCAGGAGCATCAGAAGTTGTTTCCCAATGAATATTTAGTTCCATCAGGCTTCATTCATCACGAAACGCGCTGCGGATCCACTTTATTTTCCAACATGGTAAGAGTTGCTCGTTTACACAGTGAAACACTTGAACAAATTTCTCCACGTACCACTAGATATTAGTAGTTTATACCATCTGTTTTCTTCGTTTTGATCATCAGCCATATTATTTTGTATTGAATCAGAAATGATATTTTTTGTTACCCGTGTGGTTTTAATTAGTCGACATGTTGTTTCAATCTTTTTCTTAGGAATTTTTCTATTATTCAATAAATATCAATCAGCAATTCACATTTTTCCTTGAAAAAATTTTCATACTGTGATGGTTTGATTTGATGGATTTTTCAGATTGCACATATTCCATCGGCTTTAATGGTAAGCGAACCACCCATTCCTTATAAGATATTCTTCAATCAAGATCAATGGAAAGCGTAAGTTTAATTTTATATCAATGTCTAAAGTTCAATTATTATTGATAAATGTACATTTGTATAGCAATGAATTTGAATGTAATGGATCTGTCGGAACACCATCGAACTGAAAACAATTTAGCTTATCCGTTTATTTGTTGTAAATGAAAATTTGCTAAAAATTAGTCTGTTATATCTTACTTTATTTTAATCAGTATTATTTTGACAACTGAGTGTTGTAAGATTTTTTAATGTAAATGTTGATTAAGGTTTATTTTTTGGACTGTCATATCTATAGCTGACTTTTTTTATTAGGTTGATGACAGAAAATGAGTGGCGGGAAGCAGTTGTATCATTCTTTAAAGCTATGTGTCATACTCAACATTCTCACAATCGATGTTTCTTGAAACTTCCAGGTGCGAAGTACATAAAAGAGGTATGGACACATATTACACCAGTGCATACTTGCTAATGTATATAGCAACTCACGCATACATATTTACGTATAGGAAGTATCCATGTATGCATACCAAAAATAATTTTTATTTATTTTGAGAATTCAGTTCCAAGATTATTTTCCAAATGTGCCGTGGATTTTCTTATTTCGATCGCCATTGGATGTTGTCGTATCAAATATGAAAGGTGCTTGGGGTAAAAAAGATGTAAGAAGTTATTTTTAAAACATATTTCATTAGTGCCATACTCAAAAGTATTTTTTGTTTTCTATTTCTACAACTACTTGTTAACTTTGAGACGATTTCAGATATTGCCTTTATTATACGAATATCGATATAAATATTATTTTCAATATGAATTTTAAGCAATATCTTAGTTTGTTTCAATTAAATGAATGAATTGTCAATGAAAACATATATTTAACAAAATATTATTCGTATAGTACTTGTTAACCAATTTTTTAGTGCATACAATTTTAGCGATATATAGAAAAATTCTTATGCACATATATGTCTTATTGTATAGGTTTTCTATACTGAAGGAAAAGGTGGGAAATTAGTTGAAAAAAATACCGACAAAAAGATCGCTGTGCCTTGTTTGCAGATGCAATTACCACTAAACGTGCCCTTTGGTTATTATAAAAACGAACCTGAAAAACATTGTGTTGCAGCTTTAGATCACCTTTGCAGGTTTGTATTTTTAATATTTGTCGGATTATACAATTAAATGCATGATATTTTTGCTCGATATGGGTTGGATATATCTCAAAAGTGACCATAATATAAGTAATCTTATTAGAAAATTTAATTTTTAATGTACATTCTTTGCCGTAATTGAAACTGCGAGTGAATGTACAGTTTTTGCTATATATGTATAATAAATGCATATTTATGTCGTTGCATAATTGTTATATTAGCATTAAAAAAAAGCTTATCTTTATTCAACTTAAAACTATATTATCGTTTTGCTTGTTTGACTTGTTTTCTATTGATTCGTCCACGTATTCTGGTATCGTATAATCCTTTTATGCCAATAATTTGTGGAGCAATTATAATAAATAAAGCACTGCTCAATTGACACAAGTTGAAACAAAAAGAAACGAAAAAAATGAAGTTAAAAATTCTTGCATTTTTTTCTGATATCCGCATTTATGTATTAAGCATTCATATTTATTTTAAATTATAGATTAGTCGAGTTCTCTGGTTTGAATACATATTTTTGATATTTACATATATTCATTGAATTGATTTGTTTTTTAGAGATGCTGCATTGGAATTGATTCGCAGACCTGACCTTGGTTTAGCTGTAGAGTACTCTAATTTGCCAGAAGTCGTTTATGAACACATATGGGCAAACCATTTTAAACAAAGCACTGATGCCTTAATACAGGTCGATAAATGTAGTAACAGATAAAACATGCCAATTATTTCAATTATTATGCATATATTAAAAGTGTAAGTTATTTTTTAACCTGCTAAATCACATAATTCGATGAAATGGTGTATTTTCAATAATTATCTTATTTATCTATAATAGTGAATGCTGAATTGTGAGCTGGCAAGAAAAGTTTTCTACTTGAAATTTGAATGTGCTGACCTGCCACAATAAATGTGGATTTCTATCTTGGTTATTATTTTTCTGTACTATCAATCGAATATTCCTCTACTATATTTTTTATAGCTATATTTTCAAATATAGCGATTGTGTAACATGAAAAATTTTACTATCTTTATCTGAATATAGTGTCTCAATGTTTTAATTGAACAGTTTGCAAACTGCGCATTTTACTAGAATACAGCTTTCTATGGTGTTGTATTCAAGCTTATATTAGCTCAAGCAGCAATAATTTTGTTATATTGAGCCAATTGCAAATGTCTGCCTTAAATACTATGCCAATATGTTATAATCGAGCAGTTTTTCTTGGTAGACCTTCTATTCGAATAAAAGCTAATGCTTTGGAATATTAAAGGGTTTTGCTGACTGGAAATGGCTCCAACTTTACTCTAACTTTGACTCATGATGACTCAATCAATTTCCTTGCATTGATATCTTTTGAAATTATCTTAAGAAGTTTATTACTTGTTAGACAAACTGTGATCAATGTTTGAACTTTATATTGTGGAATGAAGAGGACTGTATTCATGTGTAAAATTTTACATGAATAGTTATCTGAATCAGGAGGATACTGTAGAAACTGAAGTATTATATAAACTTCAATGAGATCATATTGATTCATATCTTTATCTATTCCCAATTTTACTCGCATGAAATATTATCAGCAGTATAGTTCAACGTATACATATGGATATTTAATTGCTTTTCAGTCGAAATTGATCTTTTTCTAGTATTTATCTCTTTGTTAGCTCTTATATATTTTTGCTAAATTTGTTAATGTGCTTAAATTTTTAAAGGATATGCCTTACATGATTGAAGCGAGTCGAGCTTATTCAAAAACAATGAAGAAAGAAAAGGCTGAATTTAATGTGGGCTCAGATGCTGATTTAAAAGAAAAGCTAACTTCAGAAGCCATTAGGTACGTACATGCATATAAATAGACATCATGATATAAGCATTCTTTTTTTCTGCTATGCATGAGGATGGAATGGCATTTCACTGAGTACAGCCTTAAACCTACTCATCATCAACTTTGCTTATTTTAGTATAAGAAAAAATAACAAAGTATTTGGGTAAATATATCTTGAAATATGAGTCTCATAAATCGGCAATTTATGTATTGTCTGAGCATCGATAAGGTTAAAGGAAACACTTAAATGCTTATTTTCGGTGCTGTCAGGCTCAATATATAGAAAGAGGTTTAATATATATGCAGTACCTTCAGATATAGCGAATTTACTCAGTTTTAATTTTAACAAGCGAAAAATTCATTTTGTGTCAAGTTCTGCTTCAAGTTTTCAGATAGATGAAATTTGGTGGTTCCAGCAGATCTGCTATATTTGACTTAATATCATGTATTGGTTAAAGTGTTGATTATTTTGCTACAGGGCTGCGTGAATTGGTTCACGTGACCTAAAGCTGAGTAATGACGCGAAATTATCTTGTTAAGTTTATTTTTTGGTGATTTTATATTAAAACTGTAGTTATATTACCTTTTCAAAGAGCAATTAGGTGCATATCAATCGACTCTAATATATAGTAACATCATTATACTGCAAAATCTGCTAAATATTCCTTCTCTGCATGAATATGAATCATGAATGTGTCAAACATTGAACTGTACGCGGAACTGTGTGCTGAAAATAATGACTAAATAGAATTTCTCATAAAATGCGATATTACTATAAAATCGATGTTAATTCTATAACTAACATTACTTTATTTGTTGTCAACTGAATTTGCCTCTCTTGTGATTGTGCTATACTTGCATCTATAATCCAATGAACATAACAAATCATTCCCTTGGAGCCACAAAGTCTTATTTTATAATGCTTTGTATTTACAGAGAAGCAGTTTACTTTTCAAATATAACGGATATATATAATGAACTAGTTGTCATGCAGCGTTGGACGAAACTCAGTTTGTAATGAAGCGTGGGATTTACCTTTATGTTACTTGCTCAGGAATGCAGTATGAGGTTACACTGTACCACAATGTTTGTCTTATAACACAGTTGAATTCATGATGCTTTCGCTAGCTATCTACTGGATAAATATCAAAGTGATGATGAACTAGTATAATTAGAATAACTAATATTATTTGTATCAAAAATTGATTTTCTTTTTATATTGCAAATTACTGTAAGAGTAACAGTTTTTAACCTGCTAATCCTCCTCTTAACTGTTTAAGAAATCTTTAAGAATTTCCAGCATTTTATTATATATAATTGACAAAATACGCATCAACTTTTGCATCAACGAAAGGTTTCACATTCCTTTTGTGAGATTTTACATGGTTGTAACTAAGATTCACAATTATTTAAAAGAGTCGTAAACTCGTATAAGCCAATTACATGAACTACTTTTTTATGATTGAAGCCACAAGGAAATATAAAAGACAAAGTGATTTTTTTCTTGTCCGCATTTTTGAATGACATGTAACAATGTTTTGGTATTCTTTTCACGAGTCATCCTTAAATAAAATCACCAGAAAATTAATAATAGGCGATTGCATGCAATGTACTACAATGGGCAGTTTTGCTTAAACTTTATTCAGATTATCGTATGAACATGGACTTCACTATTTCCTTCTAAAAGTTACATCGGAAATGTTCATTTTTGAGCAGCAAAAAAACTTAAGAGTCAGTAGTGAATGCGTTCACCATATTAGTGATGCAAAATTTTTCTCGATGACATTACCTATATGGTGTGTCAAACTAGAACATTAAGATATGTAACTTATAAAAAAGATCGAGTTTGGCTTGTATTAAGTATTTTTTTATATCAATACTAATTTCCGTGATTACAATTTCAGTAAATTTGTAGCCTTTCATAAAATTCAAACAATATCAAATTTTTCCATAAATGTATTTAATTTTCAAACAAAAGAAGTTAAAAATAACACATGTATGATCGCTTTACTATTTATATAACTAATAATGTATACCTAAATATACTAGTATTTTCTTGTTGCATTTTTCTGCCTTTATTGAACAACCTATGATATGTACATGCATATGATGGATATTTACATAAAGCTATAAACCATTTCGTCACAATAACCAAGTTCTTGAAGCAGCACTTTCATTTTAAGGCACATTTTGTATGGACCGCAAATTACAATTTTTGTACCTGGCCCTGGTCTAAACATATGCCTTTGAATTAGTGAAGCATCAATCTACAACATTTAAACACATAAGTCCAAATATGTCAGTAACTTAAATAATGTCAGTATGTATGAGTAAAAGTTATCTACAGTTAATGTTCCATAACCTAATTTGATACCAAAATTACACTAAAAATAATCAGATAATCAAATGCATCAGAATCTTTAGAATTGTCAATATACACTAGTAAATGGAGCTCTGTGGCGTGGGAACCATTAATAACAGAATATAATGTTTATCAGACAGTCGATATATCGAATATCAACAGCATACTTCTAAATTTAATTTTTTTAATTTCTGAATTATTTCTTTAAAAAATTACAATTTTATGGTTACATAAAACTATATGAGTTTTAATATATACTCGGTGATTATTGTTCTTTCAGTAATGATATTAGTTTAATTATCTATATATATGTATACAAATGATGTTTTGCAGCCATTTTTGAAAACAGTGTAGTAGTAATTATTATTAGTTTCCATTGATTGTAGCCATAAGCTCAGAACCAGAACATTTTCAAAATGTGATAATTATTTGATGATATGGAGCAGCGATGCAAATGTCGAAATACACAATTATATTTAAATTTCAACATTATTCTAGAAATGTTTTCTTAGTTATATATTAAAATAGTGGCTAGTATACTGGATTGCTATTATATTATACCATCAGTGTAAGCAAATATAACCCCAGCTATAACTAGCAGTATAAAAAATACCTGAATTTGAATAATAATTACATTCATTCCTTACCATACCCGTCTCCCCAACCCACCCGAAATCAGGTTTATTGACTATATATGTAACATTGAGGATATCCGGATGCAATCGAGCTTGCTCATCCATTATTTTTCGATAGACTAAGTCTTCAGCATACTCTACACCCCATAACAACCGTATGTACTTTTGAGCTCCAGTAAAAAGACACTCACGTATAATCTACAAGACAGTTTTTTTATGTATAGAAACATCATTATAAGTATATATGCAAAAAATAAAAATTTAAGTACAAAATGATATCAATTTTTTAAATATATATGCAAAAATCAATATCAATGCAAATATATTGATATTAATTATATTGTACAGAATATAGGCAAACAAAATTTAAATCAAGTGGTTTTGAGGGGTAGAATTATCTTGTCATTCAATTTAACATAATCATATTCATCGGTAACTCCGGCAAATTATTTTTTTTCAATATACCAACCTTTCAATTGGTATGTAAGATAAGTCAAAATTCATTTTGTTCAATTAACTCCAACTCTTACTTTTATAACTTCTAATCCAAAAGGAAGACAGTATCGCATAATAAATTCGTCATTTAATTAAAAATAATGCATCCCAAAAGTACGGATAAAATAATTAGTACAAACAGAATTCAGTATTAATTTTACCTCAAAAATTACAATAGCATTGAAAGTTATGGTTCAATTGTACGGATATTGCGAGAAATGTTGATTCGATTACCTGAACCATGGGACTCACTCCAGATCCGCCTGCAATCAACCCTATTCTTTCCACCGAGGAATCAAAAAGATCAAAGTTCAACCCCCCATAAGGCCCCTTAACTTCTACCATATCTCCAGGTTTCATATTACATAGACTTTCTTGAACTTCATTTCGATTTGGTTCGGCCTTTATAAGCAATACGAGTTTGCCACGTGTTCCATCACGAGATATTGGAGAATAAAATCTAATAATTACATTGAGCACAAAAATTGAGGTCATGGTTAATCTATACTTTGCATATGAAATTAAAGTTATAAGTAATGTTTAATTAAACAGTGATAGATTTAATAGATATTATAGGAAATAATAGAGAATATGCTGCGAACATGAAAACAGAGCAGAATAGTTTGTAAGTCTAGAAGTTATAATCACTCATTTAATTGATGTTTTCATTAATGAAATGGCTCATTAAAATGATGATGAAAATGTGTGCATATTCCACCACTGAAATAGATGGTCAATTTCAGAATGATTTCGAATGGTCATAACTGGTATCAAGTGCCAAATATGAATTCAATAGGAGCTGAAAAGTCACCAAGGTGCGTTTTTATCCATTCAATTTTCCATCACTGGTGACATTTATTTTCTGTGAATAAGCTATTCTACTCAATAGCCAAATTAAGGATCTTATAATCGCAGATTTTAAATTATCATTTTGCATAAAATCAGAAAAATATTATCTTAACCAAATTTAAAATTAAGTTTAAGATAATTTTACCTTTCAACAGGAGTAGATGATGCTTTTTCAGGCCAATGTCGCAAAGATATGTACTGTCCTGTTTTAAAATATGGTGCCAAACGATGGCGAGTACTAGGAAGATCGAAAGTGAATTCATGAATATGTCCTCTCGCACTATTAAAAAAAGAAAAAAATCCATGTGGAAGGTAAAATACAAATTACATGAAATATGTTTATCTGAATTGCTTTCATTGGTTGAAAAAATCATTATGCATGCTATTACCGTTTGAATATATTTTCAGCTTCAAATTTAATTTATTTTGTTACAATTTTTGAAATTTCAATGCAAATGTGTAGGATACATCAGCATTAACTAGCTTTATTGTAACCATGCCAAGCAATGACTTGAAATGATTTATTTTGTTTTTTTGCATTTTCCCTGTGTTCCTGAAGGGTTTTCAAAAAAATCAACTTTCTATTGATATTTTGTAGAAATTCGCCTTGTTTTTAAAATGAAAGAAAGTTTGCAAGAAAGTATATGACTACCTCAGAGTTCTTCGACATTGCAGCCGAAGAGGCTGATATTGCTCAGTGTTTAGTGCTGGAAGTGAAGATAAAGTAATATCAGCTGCTCTCATGCCAGCAGTTCTTCCAAATACGACACATTCTAGCAAGCTATTTCCCGCTAGCCTATTAGATGAATTAATGATTCAGATTCTAAATATTCGTAACCATATCTGTGTGCATATCAATAGTAAATAGCTCAGCTGGACAAATTCCAATTTATATAATTTATATTCATAATGATAGAAATAAGCATACTGATACAACAAATTCTATATATATATTACATCGTAAAGAGCAATTTCTACCATCAGTGAATTTTGATAAGGTATCGATACGTTTGTTGAAGCTAATTAATACGACACTTTTCATGATAAATTTAGAGAAAATTGTAAAATAGAACATTAGTCTATAGGATGACATCGAAGATTGAAGTACGCAGTTAAACTGCACTTTAAAGCAATTGTCCAGATACATATTCCATAGCGACGTATGCAACAATTGTTAGTATACTGGATTGTATACTATATGATGTACTACTTTACTATAAATCAACACATAGCAGCAGCTTAACATAACTGGCTCGGTGTCTAACTTACTGATACATTTCTAACTAATTCAAATAATAATACAAAAATAGAATATATGATATATTATACCTATTTGCACCATGAACACCGCCAGTACATTCTCCTGCAGCATACAATCCTAATACAATTGGAGTTGAAGCGAAGCCTCCTATTCTAGGACCCGATCCTATTTTAAAAGGTCTAGCATGCACTTCTGCACTGGCATTTATAGAAATTCCCCCCATTGTGTAATGTATACAAGGGGTAACTGTTGCCACTGTAAACGTCTGAGATGGATTCCAATTGTAAGTGGGAAATACAATCCGCCCATGAGGATCATATATTTTACCTTTCGAAACCAAATCTATTTCAGATAGCGTTTTCAGCACATTCTCTTTATTACATTTTATGTATTTAGCTACTTCGTCAGCACCAACACATTGTTGTACAAGATTTCGGTTCATATAAAAACTTAAAGCAGCTTTGCCAAATGCTGTTGTTGCATCTTCATTCATTACGAGGTATGATAACGCAGGTTTATCTGGGGTAGCTGAGGGTGATGATGCTTGAACGCGGGCAGTGACATAGTCTCGAGTACCTAGCTCATCACAGAAGCGTTTTCCCTCATAGCTTAAAAGGACTCCCCCGCATCCTCGTAATGCTTCTGGTGCAAGTATTTTTGATGGACACGATGGGTCATTTGGATCAACAAATCCAGTTGGATGAATCTGAACATGCACATATCATTTCGTGATGAGTATAACTTAAGCCATAAAAATGTATTACAAACCTTATGGACATCTCCTTCATTGAATGTTATGAAGCGAGCATTTCAAAAGTTACTGTTAAGAAAAATGACCCATTTATCATCATAGTACATTTGAAGAAACATTGGATACTATTGGTGTTGCTCAGAAACTTGTTTATAAATTTTAATATAAGTGCAATTGCATGTTGTACGAGATTAACTCAATACTCTGTCATTGTACCTGCTTTTTTACATTTTAAATTGTAGCACCTGATTTAATAAGAGGCAGTTACTGTTCTTATTTAAAGATTATTTAGACATTTTGCTCAAAGTCGTACACAAATACATATATATATATATATGTATATATGCGTATACTTTCAGACACGAAATTCACCCTGCACCAAAAAAATGGTTATTCAACACCTGAACGTATTCCATATGAACAAGCTCTGCTTGAGCATCTCTACGAGCTATACGAATAGCTGCTCCATCGGCCTGTGGCCCGCTTGTAGTTGGAAGATAAAGTTTCGATGGGGCAAATTCGCGTAGTAAAGACCCCTCACCTCTATCAAAGGCAAAACCCCCGGTTGTCAAGATAACAGCATCGCATGGCATTTCAATCAGGCTGCCTTCCATTTCGTATTCAATTCCAGTTACTGAAATATCCCCATCGTCATTTTTAGTCAGAAGCCGAGTCATATTTGCGTTGCGCATGATAGAAACGCTGGAGAGCTAGCGAAGAAAAATATTGATTTCAACTGTTTTGACAATCTTACTTTATATAAGGAATTCTGGAATTATTATACTTAATATTTTTGCAAATTTGCTTTGGTCTCTACTGAATTTCAACAGCAAAAAATAAAAAAATGAATATATATACATATATATATATATCCCTTGCAAAACTGCATGTAATTTCTTACCGTCTCAATATGTGCTTTAAGAATAGAAACTAAAGTCCAGCCAACGGGTATTGGTTTCCCATCTTTTGAGGGAAAACGATGAGTTCGCGGAAAAGAATGCCCGCCTAGTTGTACAAGATCTACAAGATTAAAGTTAAACACAGAATGGAGCCAATTTATAGCCTCGGTTGAACTTGAAACCAGCATGTCTACAAGTGTTTGTTCACTCAGACCGCCACCACTGCGAACGGTGTCAGCTTTAAATGTTGTAAATGTGTCGACGATTCCCTTCAGTTCCTGTGCGAAGGTATTGAGTCCATTAATTCCACTCGATGCCTTAGCACTATTTCCTCCTACTAAATTCTGTTTTTCAAGGAGAGTTACTATCGCACCCTTCTTTTGGGCCTCAATCACCGCACAAAAGCCAGCGAGTCCACCACCGACAACAACAATATTCGCAGGAGGAGTAGACAGCCCTTTCGACTTAGCCTGTATCGAAATTTGATTAACTTGCACATTAGCTGTAATTGTATTTGGAGATTCCATCATAATATAATAAAAAGCAATCTTATGTCTTCGATAATCTATTGAGTCTCGATGATACGCTCACACTCTGACTCAATGTCCGATAAGAATAGGAACGTCGGACAATTCTGTCAGAAAAGAACTCTAGAAGATTTTTCCAGCACAAAATCATTTATCATTGGTTTCAAACGAATTAAGCTTAATATGGTCTAAAATATTATTTATGTCGTTTCGAACTATCGGGATTCGTTAATATCGTCGCAATGCATAATATGATTTACAATCTCTTAACTGCAAAGTTGCTCGAAGTGAAATTTACATAAAATGGCCCTTGCAAACATCGTTCCGGGAACCTCGCTGAGTTCTTGTTGGGAAATTGGTAAACTTATCGGGGAAGGAGCATGCGCTCGTGTTTTTGAAGTAAAGCGAACTAAGGGCATCGCAGATGATTTCCCACTCGTAGCTAAGGTATCATCGCAGCATGCATGACGTTTAGTCTTCGAGCATATTTGTAAGGATTTCTGTTAAAAGATGACTTTTAATGGGCGAATGCTACATAAAATCCCTAAAATGTTGGACGATTATGTTCCATTATATTTATATACTTGCACTACGAATGCACTATATAGTTTATGCCCAGCATTAATCATTAAATTCATATTGCCAATATTCGCTTCTTCCAATTTACGCTACGTTTTTGCTACTATGAAATATTCACGAAATTCGAAAAAAGGTCGATTTTTATTGAAATACTTTTTATTTTCCCACTCCATTCTCGACTTAAAAAAAAACAGTTTGTACAGTAAATCCATGAAATGAAATCTTGCTGATAAACTATCAAGTGAATTCTAATATTGATTAAAACCATTGCAAGACATTGTGGGTCCAAGTTTCAGGCATTTATTATATAATTACTAATTCTTTTTCATTTTTGTTCTTAATTGATTAATTAGAAATTTTTCTTAATTCCATTCTGAAATTCCGCTAAAAAGGTTGCACATCTCTATTGATAAGATAGAAAGCTATTTATTTTGTCAGCAATCAGTAGTAATTTAATGGTAAGTGATTCTATTCCATTTCTTAGATATGCTCCATACCAGAAACCAAGGGAGTGGCGGCGAAAAAAAGAAAGAAAACGATTGAAGAAACTAATTATGATGCATTATATCATGAATTCATTTGCTATCAAGGGCACTTAAGAAGCCACCCTAATGTCCCAAAACTCCCAGTTGGTGCTTTTAAAGATGATATTACTGCTGGCGTCCGATACCTTATTATGCAGGTAGAAGGAATTTATTTTTAAATGTGAACTTGTCTAATTGGAGCGTGAATTCCAAATTATTACACTTTATGAAATAAAGCTTCTGTTCACGCATCGGTAACCAGTAACAAATCTTTTTTTAATCGTGTTATATGCATTTTAAGAAATAAGCGTGTTTAGTGCAGCAAAAGGGTACAAATATTCTCTTACAATAATCGGTCTGATGATAAAAATGATGCATTAGCAGGTTTTCTGTTGCAAAAGACTGGATAAATGTAATATAAAACATTTTCAATTTATTTCCAATCATTCTTATTCACAAAATTTATTCAATTTTTTAATTGACTGACTCAAATGTTGTGAATGATTTTTTAAACATATTGCGTTACTTTCCAAAATTTCCTGCTATGCTGATTTGTCGAATTTTAAGCAAGTTAAATTTGATTTATCTTAGAAACTAATAAGAGATAATGCTATTCAATTGCTTTCATATTTACTCCAAAATTCAATAATTTAATAATCCGTGAAACCTTATATGAATAATTTAAGAAAATCATGTATAAAATGTAACAAGAGTTAACAGTAACTTTTTATATAAATTTCTTGTTTTTTAAATGAGTAAAAGTTTAAAAATTCTAAATCTGGGCTGTCATGAAGAAATCTGTTTTAATATTTTTTAGCGCCTAGGTTTTGATACAGAAAAAGCTTTTTCTTTGAGTGGCGGTTGGAATATTAATGAAATCGCATTATATGGAAAACAAATGCTAAGTGCTTTGCAAAAATTGCATGAAAATTGCTGCATGGTTTTTGTAGATGTCAAGGTAAAATATTCCTTATATTCTGTTACTTTTTATTGAAAAAGAGGCATTGTTACCCTACCAAATTGTTCTGAAATTCGACATTTCAACAATCATGATCTTATTATTGGCAGAATAGCTTCTGTATGCTTCTTTTTATTTTTTTCAAATGTAAAAAATTTTATGCTAAGAAAGATATCATCAGTGTTTGGAACTTGAAGAGAGTTGAATGATGTTATGGTTTTCTTGCAGCCTAAAGTATGCTATTATTTTTGCATGATTGTTATAGTTTGTTAAAGCAGGAAGTTTGAAAGCATAATATATGAAAATACTGCTGTTCGTTTCTGTTGATACGCATGATCCGTATAGAGATTAAAATTTTTTTTCTTTTATCCTTTACAATTATGTGTAGAGTCATCTCTTTTAAATTTTAAAAAAGTGACTCTTCAATATCAATGCATGCCTTATTTGACTATAATATTTGGGAGATGAACTTTTTGTATTACTGATTACTATGATACTAGTCTTATAGAATATGAATGTATGCATCTCTTATGTTTTTCAGCCCGATAATTTTGCTTTTGGGTTACCTGGGACTGCTGATAGTAAACATATATATATGCTTGATTTTGGCTTAAGCGATCGATATAAAGCACCAGGAGGTGCTCACAAGCCTCAGGTTGGTTATTTTGCACTTGCTTATGCATTTTTGCATATTTTTTGAGGATATAAATGCATCATTGAATAGTTTTTAGTAGAACACGAACCAGATCAGATGATTTTTTACTTATTTGACCAGATTCATGAATTTATTGAAAAGAGGTTAGATACTAAATTTAATGCACGTTGCTAGAATTTCTCAGGTAGATCATACTGACTTAATCTAATTTACATGTTTTTTGCGGTCGCCTTGACTGTATGTACATTTTAACAGGTCACTTTTATCTGATTTGATTTGATCTATGTTGAGTCTATTATGGACAGATCATCTTGGCCTTAATTTTTTACATCTTTATTTTATTATCTATATGTTTCCGTGGCATATTTGCTCCAAAAATAAATAAAAAAAGTTATAATTGCATATTCTGTTATCTGCTATATTATGCTTGGAAAATTTTACCATTTGTGTTCCAAACCTCTCTCAACCAAATTTTCAATACATTACTTCAATTACATTGCCCAATTAGACAAGCCATGTACAGAATTCTAATATTTTTAGCGGCAAAGTGCTGGTCCTCCTGCTGGAACCCCCGAGTATTTAAGCTTACGCTGTCATGCTGGTGGAAGTCCCGGTCGAATTGATGACATAGAGGTAATCGTTTAATTTTCTTGAGTTATAAAACTTTGTTCTAAAAATTAGGAGCTCCATGTGAAATAAAGAACATAAAAAGTGTTCATTTAGATGGTCTCATCAAAAGTAACCAATTGAAAAGGACCCTAAAAGAAAAAACTCCTTAAAACTGTTTATAAGGAACATATTGTAATGTCGTTAAATAAGAGAGCTACAATATCGAATAGTTTCTTTTTATATGGCAAATAATGGCTTCTGTAATCTCCAGATTTTCTTCCAAAATGATGTCTACATGTTCAAATGTTCTTTTCATTGATATGAAAATATTCATAGTACGATGAACTCATAAGATATTAGCAAATCTTTAAATCAATACTTAAGTTGCCACTATAAATTTTCAAATGCCAACCAATACAACTAGTAAGGATTACAAAAAAGGGAATGGAATCATATAAATCTTATTATCATACTTGAAACTTAGCAGAATTGAAATTCAATTCATGTTAGAGAATAATGCTGTTCGCAGAATAGAATCTAGAACTTTCGATGAAATAAATGTGTTATGCGATCAGCATTTATGACGATGAAAATTAATTTTCAAATGAAAAAACAAATAATTCCATCTGCTATATTATAATGTCATATAAGCCAGTTTTTTTCAATTTTTAATTTGGTCCTACCAAGGTTAAATAAGATCATAAATTTTGATGAAAAGGATTAATGTTTTTTTCATTAAATTTATCTATTGATGTTGATATAAAGATTGGATTTCACATGGTGATGCTATGCCGACATCATTTATTTTCAATAAAATAATGTTCTATAACAATTTGTATATTCATTTGCATTCGATTTGTTCATAAATAAACTTTTGTTATTATTTCCACTATGTGGACAATAATACTGCTTAGAGATTTACTTTGTGTCTGAACTTTATAATAGAGTCGTATCATATGTGATTGTTTGAGCAAATATTTTTAAATGTATTATTCTTTCTTAGGCCCTAGGCTATATACTTATTCGATGGCTAAAAAAGGGTGAACTACCATGGAGCCATGCACGCAGTGATGCGGAATGCCTTCAATTGAAAATGCAAACCAATGTTCAAATGCTATGTACTGACTTTCCTTCTATAGCAAGGTACAAACTTACAATTGCATACTGATTTTTTAAGGAAATGTAGAATTTTCTATGCAGAAGGATTTTAAGAACAATAAATACGTCAGTAGTCATAAGATTCAAATGGAGTAAATCATGCTTTGGTGGTGTCCTTCCATATACTTATGAGTTCACTTTTGTCAAAAGGTCAAATTTCAGAACAATATCTCAAAGGTTGAAGAAATTTAAATGATTTAATTTTGTGGCTTATTCTACGTTTTCACTGATTTCTTGATGCGACATGAATTTCAATCATTATTCTGCTTCATTTTACTTTGGGGCTGGAAGCAGGAAAAAAAACTGTCAAATATTTTGGGTTTTTTTCCTGTAGTTTGAAAACTTTCATCTATCTTTTTATATTACTACAGCAAACTTTCGATACTTTTAATTAATTATCACTTATAATGAACTAAATGAAAAGCTACTATATTGCGCTAAGTAAAGCTTCAGGTTTTCGAGTATTAAAAAAATTCAGACATAACAAATATATATTCTGCGGTCCTGATGAATTTATATTTACCTAAGTATGCTGATTGAAATTATGGAATTTTTTGAAATATTACATTTATACTAAATTTCCTCTTGAAATTGATCTTGTTTTGATTTATATAAATATAATATAAATATATAGTTGGATAGAGATTGCGAGGTGTACAGCTTATGAGGCAGAACCAGATTACGAAGTATTTTATCGATGTTTATCAGCTCTATCAGAATGTAAATCTTCAACCAAAGTGCCAGTGATTTCGAAGAAGATCAGTCAAGAAAGCAAGATATCTGAACATATTGATAGAAGAGAAAACAAAACTAGCGCAAGTATGAATGTTGAATCGACTGAAAAGACTGGCTCAAAAATGGTGATTAAGGTGATGAAAGAGCAGTTTCATTCGAAACAAGATCATCAGAATTACAGTGATGCAAAAAATGATGATAGATATGTATACAGTGAAAATATCAAGCCAGGCACAGGAGTTGGAACTGAATCGGAGAAGTTTGGTGATAAAAAAACTGGATTATTTGAAAATTTCACTGATAGAGGGATTAAAAAAAACTTGTTCGAAATTGATTACGAAAAATTCGAGAACAGTTGCCATCTTAATGAAAATTTCATGCCGAACTCTCGAAAAGAGACTGAATTGGAGCAACTCGGGGCTCGATTTAGTTTGAATAGCGAGGAATATCTTTGTGGTGCCAAGAGAGATTTACCAAAATCTATCGTTGATATGATTGAAGCTTCGACTCATCGATTAGTTCAAGATGCACAGAAAAAATAGATTTATTGTTCAAAAGTTGATGAAATAGGTACATGCCGGAAATTGTGAAATGTAGATACAAATATTTTTTTATTTATAATTTGTAATATTTAAGATCAGGGTGATCATAATGAGTTAAGATAGTTTACGAATCTGTTCAATATTTTTTAATACATATTTCAATATATATGCATAGGATAAATAATGTATATTAAAAGACCAAGATCTAAATGATAGTGCTGGCATTTGTGCACCTGAATACAATTTGATTGCTAATGAGCTAAACTAATTATTTTTATTTAAAATGATGGCTTTTTGCTGAAAATATGTTTTAAGTCAGTTCTATCTGTGACATTTGCTTTTATTGTTCAAATGCATATTTTCCAATTCTTTTCATCAAAAATCAGCATTTTTATTTTTCATTTTGCAAAATACTTATCTCCTTCTTGAAGCAATAAAATCATCAAAACTGTCCAAGCCTCTAATGCAATTTGAATTATATAAATCTATCCAAAAATTTCAGTTGCTTTTCAGAAAGCTCAAAATTGCGACAACTGCATTTTTAAAGAGGTTCAGCACCTTAGCACCATAAAAGTTTATCTTTTAAGTTATTATTGGTTAGGGAGTTTACTGAGGGTCATGTATTCAGCCAATTTCTAAGTGAGCTTTGTCGAAACACATTTTTGTACAATCATAGCCAAAATGATGATGTCGAGCTCTTGAAATGCTGCTGATTCTATATTTACGATATAATAATAAAATGCTATGAGCACAAAATATGAATCTTTATGCTACATTAACTAACATTTAGCCAATATGCTACATTTCAGTTTGAATCCGTTTATTATACTCGGTTAAAATACTGACAGAATCAATTTTTTTCAGTTTCACTTTTACGCATTCATATTCATTTTTCTTGTCCAGTACATTATAATGAGCCATGCCCTTATGATGACTGGCAGCACTTGAATGTTGCAGTCTAATTGTGTGTTTTGTCCTTGCATGCTGCTTGCACTGCCTTTACCTTATGCTGCATTAGACAAAGCCTTATCTCTTTCAGGGAAACTATAGAAAAGAAAGCTGCCAGCTTTGGTAAATGAGATGCAACACAAGTCGACCATAGACAGAAGATAGCCAAGATGAAGCATTTCATGTTTTACACCCACATGGAGCTGAGGGCAGAAATCAACACATGCATCATGGAATCATGTGAGCATTGGCGGAGGTGAGCTACTTCTTGAATCTGCACATCCAGCATGCCCTGCACGTCGGCAGAGTTGTGCCAATGATAGACCAGACATTGCTCTATTGCGCATTCACCACTGTGGCCAGCACCAGAAGTACCATGACTGTTACTGAGTTTGGAAAAATCATCATTGTGTACAAAGTGCTATGCTCAGCTGGCATGAAATGTTCAGCTGTGCTCTTGCCACTCAGATACTGAACTATGTTGGTAAAGACTGCATGACCATCTGCCGCAACCATTTGGTTTACTATATTAACTGCAGGGTAGTAAAGGGATTCAGCATCTCTTCAGGGAGCTGGAGCAGCAGTTCAGATTGCCAAACCATGCCAAGGTATGCTTGCACTTCATGCGGCATATATTACATGTGAACAATCCATCTAAGACAGCCCAAGTCAGTGCTTTGTTTCAACTGCAGCCCACCAATGTCACATGTCTAACTATGCCCATGTACATTGCACATACCCTTGCATGCTATTCTTACCTACGACTAGATACAAAGGAACTTCTGCCAGTATAGTTCACTGTATCAACAATTGTTGTAACTAGTGCGTGATTGTCTGTGGGTTCTATTTTAGTCAACTTATCTATGTACTCTATTTTCAACCAATCTACAGCACCTATCTCATCTGTATTCATTACATTCTACCTAAATCAAACATATCTAATTGATTAAATTTCAGTGGATTGTTCTGTAATTTATTGAACCAAATCCAAGACCAACCTATTATTTGATTAGGACATCTTATTCTTCCATCTGTACAATAAGGCTGACATATTATTCTGCTGGAACATACGTGGACATTTCAACAGCTTAGTGGAATATTACTGACTTATATTGACCAATCAGCATCTCACTAAGTCTCCACTGGTCAACTATTTATAGCTGTTTCTACGCTTGAAGTGAGATTTCTAAAATGAAATTATCTCTCCTTTTTTCAGCACTTGTTATAGTTTCTGAATACTACTCCAACAGCAGGAGTTCTGTCTCCAATTGAAGCCTGTTTGTATTTTGCATTAATATATTTATTGTACATAATACCTCTTTACTTCTTTGTTTACTATGTATTTTCTCTTTTCTATTATTTAATAACTTCAGCCAGTGTAGCACATCAAAACACCATGTTAAGAGACCTTATCTAGCTGCACAACTTACAGCAGTTTATTAAAACAAAAAATGTATGTCTTCAGCATCTTCCCTTTGCAGCTTTAACACAAAGTACAAGATGGTAAATACTAGCATCCTGCATGGTCTGCTGGGACATGTTGCAAAGCAAGTTACAGAAAGCAAGCTGAGTTCTGCCATCAACTTCAGGCAGAAATGGCATACTGAGAGAAGTATTTTAAGCTGACCAAGGTCAAGGAATGCAACAAGCAGCTTTACTTGAGTACATGATGCTGGAGTCGATGTACGGGGAGAATGATGGTGGAGCAATTCATGCAGTGCAATGGCACCTTAACATTTAATGTATATATACTGTATTGAACAGCAATGTGAATGCTGCCTAAACATTCACTACATCTTGCTGCATGAGGCTTTGCACGGTATGCGACCCATGCGATTCATGCGAGTATATCAGTATAGTCTTACGCATACCGATTAGAGAAGAGGTAAGAAATGTACAAGAAGAAAATCATCTCTTCCATATTTGGAAGTGTATTGATAGATTGCTCTAGTGTCTTACTGGGCAAATCCAAGCAACTTGTGGCTCATGTTTTGCAGATTGTAATAATGACTCGTTTTATACTGCCTTTAGTCGTTGCTATATCATTTTATCAACTTTCTGTGCTCAAGTGTCTTTTGTTGGCTACTATTGGCTTTCATTACATAAATAAATACCATTTCTAAAACAACATTTTAGGAATTTTAAGATGAAATAAAGGTTAGTGTGGCAATTTTTTTCAAAGGAGGTCCGGTGCTTAATCAAAGTCGTCTGACTTCTATTGATACATCGTAATCATTTAGAAATTAATGCATCAGTCAACTTAATTACTTGTACGTGGAGGATAATATTTAGCGATGGAAGAAAATGATAATGCCGAGAAAACATCCGAAAAAGATTATATCCCATCGAACAGATCATCTAAAACGTATGCACTGGCCGAAATTTCCATGGATAAGTCCGATGACTTCGAAGATTTCGATTTGTTAAATAGCTCTTCGCCTCTTGTGCCACCTTCTCCTGCACCATCAAAAAGTGTCACTAAGCAAGTGAGCTCTAAAACTTTACTGCAAAATCTCCACTTTAGATATTCATTCAATAAGATTATAGAGTACGAAGGAAACTGCAATTGGAGTGCATAAATTTACTGTTTGCGTGATACGATTGACGTGATAAAAATTTTATATTCTAGACCTTTTATACTAAAATCAATGTTTGAAATACAGAAAAGATCTTTTCTAGTGGTTTAACTTTTCATTTATACTCAACTTCCAATGCAAATCTTAGTTATTTATTCGATACTCTTATAAAAATTTATAAATATTCGTGTTTAAACGTATTGAATATTTCAATTATGCAAATTGAAAAATTGCAAATTATCCATCACAATTTACATTTAATATTTTCATTTTTGATTAAAGTTTCAGTTTAAATAGAAAGCTCTTTATAAAAACTAACATAATGCTCCCAATCAGATGGAACTATCAATAGGCTCTCCGTCTCGAACCTGGGCACAAGCTGTAAGCGCACCTATTAAGCCAAGTTTTAATAGCTTCCATGACAGTGATGAAGGCAGTGACTGCAGTGAAAGCTCCTTTCCTAGTCGCAGTGGTGCTACCTTACGTAGACCTGAAGGAATATCTGATCTTGCATGGAAACGTATTCATAGCCATTATCTTTTATCTAGAATGCTCGATTTAGAGCAGCCTACTTTGACCGAAAAGATGATTGAGTTCCTTCAACAGGACGGCGTATGTGAAATCTTTATAGCTTTTATAACACAGGTAGAGTTGTATTTTTTTCATTATTTGTGCATATAGTTGATATTCCAAAAATCAAAGGGTCCACGAGATGATACACGCTATTATTTGATAGCTAAACCTATCCACCAACTCTTTTTGCTTATGTATGTTCGTATCTTTAATATGATTTGTTCAATTGATTGATAATTTTTGGTGTACCAACCAGACAGTATCAGTTTGTGAAATATCAACTTTGCATAGCATTATATTTATTCAAAGTTGGTGGAGAATCGAATTAGAATTTTAATTTACTCACATACATGTCACAAGTGAAATTTTCCTTACAGTTCTGGGTGATGTATTTTTGTTGCAAGTTCATCACTTTATTCATATGCGAGTTCTGTTAAATATTTCTTAAAATTTCCGATAGATTATGTAGATCTTTCATGAATACTAAGGGCTGCAATCATTACTTTTAAATTACTGACCGCCAAGCAATCTAGAATTAGTGAGGATACTAAAGAAATCTGAAATTGTCTTGACCTTCGATGATAACATGGACAATGCATTTACCATATTTGGCACATATTTCTTTATCTGATATAAATTTTAAAATCATTGAAGCATTTTTGTACCTACAATAGATTATATTTCGGTAATGGTCCAGCGAACGTTTGGCTATATCATTATCACACAAGAAAACATCGATGGTACTGCATCTAGAATATAATTGTTTTTCTACTAGAAGTACGAATTTAATGAGTTGTTATATTTATGACAAAAATGTAGATTAGGGCAATTAACAGTTTCAGCCTCTTTTTCCTTTTGGAATTATTAAGAAATTTTAGTTTTCAGCAAAAACAAACTCATTACGAGGTGAAAAACCCCCAAACTATGTATTTGCTCTTTCAAATCCTTTATGAATACTTTTCTTACTTTGGGCTCATACTGCACGTTCACTATATTTATGATACAATGATATCTGTTTTAATGTCAAATTTGCAGAGAATGCTCTTGTCTCAAGAAAAGTTATGAAAATTAAGTTTCTCAAAAAATAAATTTTTTTGAATTGATTAATTTTTTTGTGTCATCAGATCCCAGAGGAGTTGGAAAGCCAGGATTGTGTTCATGAGCCCAAGCGAAATTCTAAAAAAAATGAAGGCATGTATTATTTTACCTATATCGTGGATTAAAATTGAGTTCATTAAGTTCAATAGAACAAAATCTCTCCAAGTTTGGCCTTTATACTGCAATATTTACTCTTTTTATTTAAGAATTTATTCATTGGAGTAGTTGATCATGGTACATCAAGCTAGCCAGAGATAATTAGTTCTTGAGATTTTGATTAAATCTTCTGATCAGTATAGCTGAAGTTATGATATAAAATAATACGGATATCTAAGAAAAGGATAAATTTGCCGTTATATATCTCCTTATGATACGCTCGCATCCTTTCAAATTTACGTGTGTTGATTTTTCCATTTCATTTTAAAGAGAATGCTTACAGTGGCAGGCATTTTGCTAATTAGACTTTAGCTTATATTTGAGCCTTGTTGCAAAGATATCATGTTAGAGATATAGAGGCTTAATGTTGACCATGAAATATGATTCAACAAATGTTGGAAATGCTAACATTTTTTCCCTGATTTACAATTATGATATTTACTCAAATTATGCATTTGCTTAAGTCTCATAGAATTAGTTTGTTTCGTTCCCAAGTATTATTGAGATGGAAAAATTGCAGGGGAAAGATAATAACTCGATATGAGTTGTAGAACCTTGCTTATAAAATTAGCACAAGTGGCAGCAGCATTCAGTAGTGCTACTTGGGGTAAAGGAAGTGACTTTTTTATTTGTTATAAATATAATTTTCTCTTATCCTTAGACTCACAGACTTGCATTTTGTATTTTGCACATTATCAGCCACCAGTAATTGGATATCATAATTGTACTTTTCTTACAAATAAACTAAAATAGTGAAGAATATTAATATTTTAATTCAAAATAATCTCTTTAATGAGCCATAGATCAATATAACTTTGTATGAGTACCAAAGAACAATTTTGTAGCAGAGATCGAAAAGTCCTTTTACTTGGAAAAATTACAAATGGTCCATGTTAAACTAGATCATGTTTACTATTGAAAATTAAGTTAAGTTATAGAACTAGGTGCTTGAAGTTTTCCTTCTTCAATTGACCACTCAACTGGAGCCATGTTTACATCAGCCAGTGGTAATGATTATCATATTTTCGACCAATAAAATGAAGCGGTTATTATTATCTTTTGGACGGGAAAAGGAATGGTATGCATTTATGTAGATTTAATTCAACCATGCTTTTTATTGCATTGCAGATGCATTGTTGGAAAGACCAGAACCAGGCGATGATCTATCGTATGAATTGAAAAGGAGTTACAGAGCAACAATGCTATTGGCCAATGATCAGCCAACTGATTCACTTTTGTCATTTTTGGCTAAACGTACGAGAGCTATAACAGCAGCTATATTCAAGGTCATATATTATTATTTCCTTTTCTACTTCATTAAAATTCTGTTGATATTCTATAAATTGCTGGTCTACTATATGAAATATTCTATAAATTGCTGGTCTACTATATGAAATATTCTACTATTTGACAGCTTTACATTCAACCGACCTTCCTTGCCGGTGTATATTGATATCCTAATCCGATATACTTTGATTAATTTATAGTTTTTAGTGTAACCAATCGTTTCAGTTTTCGGAATATCAAATGTATGGTTTATTGCATTTAAGATGCTACGCCGTAAAATACCAGCCCACATATTCAATTTCAAAACAATGCCTTTTATTTGAATATAGCTCGATTTTGGAATATATCTACTGTTACCACAATTTGTGGCTGCTGGTGTCAGATATTTCGATTTTTATTTGGAATTGCTCAAGCCAATCTTTCAATGTGTGGTCTGGATAACAGTCTTGCATCACCAACCGTAAGTCGTGGTGACAACAGGCCTACTTTGAATCAATTGCTTTTCTTATTAGACGGATAACTATATCATCCATAGTATATAATGCTAATAAATAATTAGTGTTATTAACACAAATATCGGTCATTGAAAATTTTTCTAAAATTCAGAAATACTTCAACCACTTTGAAGAGGAGAACGTCACTGCTGAAATTTGCGCCACTGCCACTAATGTGGTAATTCACAGTAATAATGATACATAGCACAAATAGTGTCAATATTTCTAACAGTGTCATTAACATTAATTTGCATGGAAGTAACCAAATCTGAACTGCCAAAATGTTGTTATAAACATTAAATACTGTGAGCAGTGTAGTTTATTTTGACAAGCACAATTCAGCCATGTTTTCAATAAGATATTTGCTAGTTTTATATTCCCAAAATTTTGTTGTCGACAAGAGGAAAGTTGCTTGAATATATGAATAAAGCTTTTAACTATCATTTATGGTAATATATTTGAGTATGTTTACTTGACACATAGCTCTATATTAAAATTTTTTTATGTTATCAGGTGTTTTGGAGGTCAGCCAAAGGTAGTCTTCATCACGCATGTAGGGTATTAGACCAGCTTTTGAAGTATCAAGCAGATCAGGTATTCTTAAAAATTTGAATATAAAGAATTCTCTTTTCATAAAATTTCACCTATAACAAATTTTTTCGGTGGTCCTGAGAGATTTGCTGCATCCGAAGTTTACATTACATATGTACATTTGGGCATATATGCACATGTATGTCAATGTGTTAGTGATAGAGCTATCATATATATATCGATTGATGAGCCTAGCACGAAGATGAGAATAGTATCAATATAGAGGTAAAGAAAAAATAGAGGGGCACTATCTATAAAAGTCAATCTACCTGTTTCAACATAAGTATCAACTAATTGAGTTCATTGATCATTTCAATCTAGAATAATTCTAGAATGGTATGCATACTGTCTAATCTTAAAAGTAGTTGCCATTTTAACATGCAGTATGGTTAGTGCTATCAGGATGTTTTTTCTAACAATATGAAGTAAATATTCATTAATAGTCATTTCAACTGATTCTTTTCTTTTTTTATTATCATCCCCATTTGACCGTCTGCACAACCTTTTTGGTTGTTGCATTGTTTTTCAACTTATTATCTGTAAAATTTGACTTGAAAACGGGTAATTATTTTGAAACAGTATATTAAGGTAAGAAAAAATCTGTTGATAGGTTCTGATGATTCAATTTTCTGGTGTTCGCTTTCTTTATTTCATTCAATTTCGACCTCAATATCTTTGCATAAATCTTTATTGATTGCCTCCATCATGTTTTTTTGCCAACTCAATCCATCCACAATGGCTTGAAGTAGCTGAGGCTCATTGTTATCGGACTCATCTTGCGTGTCAGTTCCATTATCAATTATATAATTATTACTTTAAGTGATTGTAACTTTTTATTAATTTTCTTCTATTGTTGCTTTGAAGTACTAATGATCAAATTTCAACCATGCATCTAAAGCAGTTGAACTAAGTAGTTTCTAACCAGCAATATCAATATTAGCATTCATAGTTCGTATCTGATTCGAAAAGTGAACACTGATATTGAATGCCTTGCAAGGTGCCTTCAGCTTAGTCTTGCTTACTGCATTTGCTACTGATCTTAAAGATATGTACAGTGTTATTAACACTAAATTGGAATTAACACTTATTTTAAGTGGCCAAAAATAGTGTCAGTAACAATAAAAAAATATCCTTAAGGAAAAAACTAAGTCAGTAAATCTTTTTGAATTTAATGATTCTACTCGGAATAAGTAAAAATCATCCAAGAATTCGTGCTGATTTGGCTACACAAAAAATTGGCATGAAAATTTTAATGGTAATAACACTATTTTACCAAGCCCTAATTAATGATAACATTAAATAGTGAAAAGAATGTGCTCATTTACGAAACTTTGGTAAAAAGCGAGAAATTTCTATTAGAACTTCCACAGTTGTCTTTTTTGTGGATAAGAGTTCAATATACCGACCTTATAACATTCACAGATGGTATTACAGACCATTACTAATTTTATATATTATTTGGCTGAACAGGCATATATTTTTCTTATTGTGATGACTAGGTACTTGACGTTATTGGGGAAAGTAAAGATTCATTGGGTAGGTATCTAGGTCCTATGTTGAGGTGGGCCGCATACCCTCCAGTTTCAGAAACACTTATTATCAAATTGGTACGTATTTCTTATCTGTTCATTTTTTAATATTGCATCTTTCTTACTTCTTTTTAAGTGTGGCACTGGTTAGAAAGTGATGTGATCAGAGTATATATAAATATATTTAGAAGCCCGAGGGTGTCTGTTTGTTTTTCATAATCACAGTATGTATATTTATAAAATTAAGTTCATATTTACATGTATAATAAATGTCAGCTTGCGCACATAAGAAAATGCCCTTAAAAACTTTAAATTTCTCTAGTTTTTGGCTGGATATTATGAATGTTTTAAAATTTCGCATTCAATGCTTATTTGTACAGTTAACTTATCCCAGTGCGGCAGGGTTATCGGGTTTTGGGGGGTTCGGGATGAATCGGGGTATATATGGCGGTGGCTCTATAAATGGTACTACATATACCATGCCTTATCAGGTACATATTTATCATAGTTCCACAAGAAAATGGCCAGATTATTTGAAGTGAAAATTCTTATTTTGTATTTGCTTTTTTATCTGAACTAGACTGTTGCATATCAAACCTGTTTCTGATTATGAATTGTTACTTACCGTAAAGTCTTTGGCAAATGCCTTCCCCCTTTTGTATAACCCTTCCCCTTTTTAATACCCCTCCTCACACACTAACGCCTAGCGGGGTATTGCGAACTCCTGTAATTGACTGGCCCTCTTCCCACTGAAAATGTGCCCTCTAAAATAACACATATGTGCCTTCCCTTGTGGAAATGCCTCTAGGGACTTTCATGCCACACCTTTGAAATGGCACATATGCTCCCCTCTCTCCCTTTTATTGATGTAAACGCTCTCGGTGTACATGCCCTTGGGGGCATAGTCTGCATGGGATACTGGAAGCCTCATCCCCAAGGGCATTAACAAAAAGATTTATAGTACCTGAAATATATTTTATTCCCAGCTGTCATTATACTAAAATGGTGAATTTTACACGATCAAATTAATTTTGTGAACTAATTTTTTCAATTGTTGAGGCCATGAATGCTGCCAATAAATAGCATTTAATACCCAACTGAGTTAAAATTTCCATTAGACTTGTATAACTGGCCTTTGATAAAATTTAACATAATTTTGAAGCTACATTTTATATTGAAGGCAACGCCGCAGGCTAGATGGAAAATGTATAGTAGCATGGCGGAGTGGAGATTTTTGCTTAAATTGGCTTCACAAATCTATTCAAAAGATGTAAGTCTTTTTTTTTGAACGAATGAGTATATTTTAACTTGAACAGCCTCAGATGCACCAAATGTTTTATATCAGCCAAGTAAAATGAATCGCAAAATTTTTCTGTTTCATATGACCAATCATATTGAGCAGGGATTTTTTATGGATTGTAGTGAATTTGCTTGAACGAACATGACGTAAGCATGTCTGTATACATATATGCAATGAAAACCTGCTAAGTTGAACACCTCTTTAACCCTAACACCTACGCATTGAACGATTTTTAGAATTTACCCTCCTTTTAAATTAGTTCTGATGAACCTCTTTAATATGAACACATTCATCTGTAAGGTGAACATTTTCACTTCAATTTTGAAAGGTCAACCCGATTTATTTATATTCTAGAATACTCAAGGTAAATAATTTCATGTACCATCAACTCAATCAGAGCATGAATAATCTGACTGATAATTGCAAAAAAATTGGAATAAATAACATTGTACTTATTGAGGATCTGGAAGTGTGTCCAGCAATTAGTGATAGTTGGGAAAATGAAATTTTGATGGAAAAAGTATGGTCTGAAGGTTTCCAAGATGAGTTAGATGAAGCTGAAGGGGAGGAACCAGTTACTTGGTCAATGCTGAAACCATAGCTCAACACGGTAGAAAAGTATTTTTATCGAGGTGCTGAATTGATTAACTTCTGTGATACTTCAAGAAGATTGGTATTCAACAAATATCAAAATCCAAACAATCTTCTGTTTCTGATTACTTTGTTTGAAAAATAAAAATCATTCAAAAGCTCTGTCAACCTTGCAGATTTGTGTAAATAAATTATATTTAAAACTGGTCGGCACGTTTGTAACTTACTATATATCGAAGAAAATTAATGATTGATCAAAACCTCTATAATCCGAACACCTGACTTAACCGAACAATTTGTCATTTACAACGGAATGTTTAACTTTGCAGGTTTCGCTCTATGTACGTGCATCAAAACTTAAGAAATAAATATCTAATGAAAATCCATAAATTAATCTTTATATAATAATATTTAGGTATCACCATTACATTCAAGTGCATGCGCTGAAATGTTATTAGAAACTGTAGAAGTATTAAGTACGGATGACAATGGAGAATTACTATTGCAACCGCTAGGATATTGCCCTGAAATACTTCATGGCCTAATTGACACAGCATTGGATGTCAATCGAAATCGAGTATGCCGAACTGATGCTGCGAAAGTGGTGGTTGGTCTAATACAAAAGGTAATAAATCGAAATATATATATTTCATTTTCATTCCAAATTATTCTGTAGAAAAATTTTAATGTTAGTAAATTTTCTTTTTGAAGAAATCAGGGTGTAGCATATGTTAACAATTAGAAAGTTTTTTTGCCTTGAAATACTGCAGAGGTGTTCATTACTATAGATTTGATCATATTGGGCTTAGTTGATTTTACCCATAAATTTTTGTATGGTTGCCAGTATCGATATTATAATACATATCATTATGCTGCATGTTTTTAGAATTATGTACTAATTCGACTATTCATTTTTTGTGCTACTTCAATAAAGTAAATTTCGGGTATAATAAATTCGCTTTTTCTAGATTTTTACTTAAAGAATGTAAATGAAAATTTATATTGCACCTGGTTCAGCTTCATATTTTCAGATGTAACCAATTTTGAACATCAAGAATTGATTTGGTGGTCCTGATAGGTTCGTTATATCCGAAATTTATTATGCTTCATATCAATCGTATATATTTTTTAATATTAGGCATCTGAAGATCAACTTTCGTGTCAAATTGTTCGAACGATGGGCATGCAGCAGGCTACGCTCATACCAAATCGACTTAAGTCAGTTCGGCAACTCATGCATCAGACATTGCAAAATCGGTTAGTCAGCATATCAAATATGATAATTGGGGAAAAAGGTTATGCTGAAAATCGGCAAAAAATATCGGTGCACCAGCCTAATGGAATCGAATCGGGGCCGAACAGTGAAAATAGACGGTATACTCAGGTACAGTTCTCGAAGCAATATCTTTTTTCAAATTTTCATCTTTCTTTAAATTTTAATCTTGAAAAGGTAAATTTTATATGCAAATAATTTAGGTCCAAAATTAATGTACTGAAAGTGATTGTTTCACCAAATATGTTGATTTTCCTTTCTAAAATATAAATTTTTTATATTCGTAACTCTAAATAGTCAAAATTAGATTCTAAATGTGATTCGCATCCTCTATTCTATAAATTATTATAGAATTAATAGTAGGGCAAATGGCTATTTTCTTGTAAGTAAATATTATTTACTTCTTCAGGCAGTATTACATTTCATATAACTAAGTAGGACACTATCTAATTTTTGATATAATTTTTTTTTGCAAAAATTTATAATTAACGTATTAAATTACTCCCTGAACCTCTTGAAACAAGAATATCATTTCTGCTGACGAAAAGGAATGTTTGTTTGTAGCAAAATACTCAATATCTTAACCATGAATTTGCATCTAAGTGAAACGAAAACTTTTTTGAGATTTGTGAAAAGTTGAAGTCTTTTTGAACCAGTCAAATGTATCTACGTTGTTATAATACAGTTAAAAGGGAAGAGAGAAAAGGATAGAGTGATATTATAGATTAAACTACATGATTCCTGTGGAAACTTATCTTTTATTTGCTTATTTTTATTTGCATATTCAAAAAGTGGCCAGTATACTGGATTATATGCTGCCCTAGTCTGCATCAATATAAACAAAACATACCTAGACATGGCTAGTTATATCTCAGCAATAAATGCATACGCTACAGAATTTTTAGAGCAATATTCATCATTATTTAAGTTTCATTAGTTATTCGAATTTTGTATATTATTTTTTAAATAGAGGGCTGATTCCCCAGGAGACGAGGGTACCGAAGAGAAGGAATTCGAGACCTATCCAGAACATACTAATCATCCTGGGTTTTCTGTTGCTCGCCCATTTACCCTACTCAGATATTTACTTATTACTCTCATTGCAGAAATATCGCAGTATGATAGGTACATGTATTATGTTGATATGTCAGTTGATTTTAGCTGAATCCAGCCTTTTATTACATTGAGAGTAAACATTTAGTTTGGCAAAATTTTCAATTTGTAAATATTCAAATCAATATTTCTATGCATATCATATTCTTTACAGAATGCGCATGTGATCATTAATATGGATGCGATTATACTGATTCAGACCTGTATCTGTTCCAGCTGTCAATGGGGCAGTCTATTTTATGAAAGAAAACAGTAGTTTAGATAAAAAAATTTGGCGAACTTTTTTATTAAGGGCAGTGTTATTTTTTGTGTACATGGTATTTTGAATTGGACAAAATAAAGGTTTAATTGAGATGTACATATTTTTTCAGTTTTTGCATATTACTGCAAATTAAATTTGATTACGAGTTATATATGAATGCCATGAAAAAAGTTGCAGCTTGGGGTATCCTATCATATCTATTCATTTCATCTATGTAATCTTTTAATTATTCATTCATTATAATTATTTTATGTTTGTTGATTATTTTTCGAAGACTATGGTACAAGCCGACTTTAATTCTGTTGAATTACCAGCATATAGAATTGCAAATATGTGTAAATTTGAATTCAAAATTTTTGGATTTTATGCAGCCATCAACTGGATTTATTATCTGAGCAATTTTGGTGTACACTATGTGGGTGGCTTATTGAATATCCGTATAATACACTTTTTCAGGTTTGAGTTTTTAATATATGTAAAATTAATTCTATATAAGCTTTCATAAAAAGTATTAAAAGATTTTTTTGTTCCATACTGATTTTTTAATTTTTGCTTTAATGGTTTGAACTTGTTTTAATTTCTTTAATAAGTTAATACTTATAATAGTTCAGTTATTCTTTAAGTTGTATAAATATTATGTATCTGCATTGGCATATATTAATGCGTAAAATTTAATGCTTCTGAGATTTTATCATTTCATCGCTATTTATGACACCGTTTTTTCCGTGGATATTTCCATATATTCATTTTTTGCGTATGAAAATGCGGCTATTTCATATATGATGTGTTCGATTATACATCTATATTTTATGATTTCAATTGATGATGAATCATTTTTGCTTTTTTTTGCATTTTTATGGCCTTGATAGTGCGTGTTTTATCGGATTGTCGTTCAAGCTGTTCGATCTAATAGAGAAGTTGCTTTACGGCTGGTTTTAAATAAATCTAAGCTTTTAAAAATTTTGATTGAATCTTTTGGAAGTACGGATCGTTCTTTTGATAACAAAGGTTTTATACTTCAGGTACATGCATATGTACACGTGGATAAATATGAATAGTGCTCTTGCTGACAATGGCATTATATATATAAAAGTTACTGATAAATGGATAGGTACTTATGAATCCATACTTGCAAACATTCATTATTTTACCTTGTTCAATTTAAAGTGTCTACTTTTACTGCTGTATGGATAAATATATATATATATATATATATATATATATTTATTTATACCTTATTAACCTTTCATCTTAGCGATTCAGAAGGATAATTTTTTTATGAAATAGTTAATTCATCGCTTTGCATGCCTACTTCACTATGTCTTGGTCTACCTATAAGAAGGCTAGTATATATTCAAGTATACTAGCTGCTATTTTAAGTGTGCAGTTGCAGAATGCATTTCTAGAACATGACTGAAATTGGCATCAAATTGTGTACTTTTTTCTCTAGTCTATCTGCTGTTTCCTCATGATTTTTGCCGTATCATTTTGATGTTCCTATAAGAAAATATGAGGCCATGCGTTCTGACACAGTAATCCTTGTTTGTTCTTTTGAAATTGGTAGATGGCAAAATTATTGATGCATTGAATATGAAAATTTTTTGCCAAAATTCATTAACAAGATCTGGCCAAGTTATGGGTTGAATGCCATCTTGTACGATTTTAAAGATTCTTTTCTCTTGCTGCAGCATATTTAGGTTGCATTCAAATAGTATGTAGACATATAGTAAAGGCCGGGTATAATGAATCTGTCCGAACCGCCGAATTAATTTGTTATATCCGAAAATCTGGCACTTAATTTGGTCTAATATGACTGTTCGTGTATTAACCATGAGCGAAAAATAATTATGTATTAAACCATGAATTTCATGTGTTTTTTTTCGTTTTTTGTAGTTATGTAACGTCTTGAGACTGCATGCTGATACGCTTCCTCCGAGCTCTTATCTCAGAAATTTCTTAAATGGCCATGAGAGGTAGCCAACCGATTCATATATATGTATTTACCTTTCATTTAATATATTATCCATGTATGGAAAAATATTAGTGATATCCTTGTTGGCATATATATTATTTGGTAGCAAGAAATTAAATGTTAATGTTTAGTATGCTGTGTAGCTGGCGAACGTTTTTGCCTATCATGAGGGAGAAAACTATAGCTCAACAAGAGCTTGGGATGGGATTTGTGGTTCCTATGCCTTCAAGACCTGGACAGGTATACAAATTTTCCTTGCTGTTCGTGGATGAAGTTTTCTAAAATTCTGTATTGGTTTATTGGTTCAAGATATGTTAATAATGCGCGATGTTTTTTTTATAAATTAGGCAGATGACTTTAGATTAGGCACCCTTTCTGATGCGGAATTAAATGGTATTGATCACGGAAGCGAATATGCCAGGAGATTAGGATTCCTTAATGAAATCGTATATCCATTGGGTGGGTCTAATAGCAGTAATAAAAAGAAAAAAAAGAAGAAAAAAAAGAAAAAGGTCTCCACCAATATTTGTGTACATAGTTCATAATACATCATTTCTAATCCATTTCTGCTGAACTAACTTGATATGCCAATTTGAAATTGAATTTACGTATGTTTTTCTGTATACATATGTATATTTTTTTGTATAGTTATATGTTCAAGTGTAGATTTCAAATCAATGTAAAAATTACATATATATATATGTATATATATGTTTTGGTATGCATGCATCCGATACTTTCATATTTGCTTAAATATATGCTTGGTTCTGTTGCAAAGTAAATTTTCGGATTTTATCTTTTTCTGTAGAAATCAAAATCAGGTATTAATGAAACGGATGATATTCAAGAAGATGTAGATGAAGTTGACGAAGATACTTCAAATGTATGTCTTTTTGTGTTCATACTTATTCGAACTAATAGTGCAGGCGCATGTGCAGTATAAATGAGACAATTCGTTTGATTTTTTTTCTAGGATATCGATTCAAGCACTATGAATGGATTTGATGACGGTGATCAAAACAGAAACGTAAGCAATTAGAAATTTATACATATGTGTGCAAGTTGATAAATTGTACAAAAGATTTATGATAATTTATAGCTACTATTCGATTAGCGGTTATTTTAATACTTTACATAGTATATATGATAGAAAATTTTAGTAATAGTAATAAATATGGTTTTGCTCTTTATTATACGTAATGAGACTTGATGATTTATTTTAGTATACGTCGCATTTTCTTGTGTTTTAGGAATGTGACGATTTGAATGTGCTCGTGAAAGATACCGAAAGTGACCAAGACTGTAATGTATGCTCATAATTTAAGACAGTATTTTTTATTAAATTTTATTCGATAATTAAATAGTATTGAATGAAACGTTTGATGTATACATATGAGTATACTATAATTTTGAAAATATCTTGCGCACATTCAATGCTAATTTTTAAGGTTAATACATATATGGAATTGACCTGCATGTGCGTACGAATATTTCTTTTTAGGGCGATAGTGTTGTTCTTATTAGCAAACAGGTCGAAGAAGAAGACGTAGAAGTGATTATTGTACGTATTTTTTAAAGTATACAAAATTTGTTAAAAATTTAATATATGCATCAACACTACATTTTTTAAAGTCCAATTCTTTGAAATTCATTTAATACATATCTATCTTAAGTATGTATGCATGCATACTTTATTTCATCCAAGCATTGCATATTCTTTGAATGTGATATATTAAGATAATTACACCAGAACATTGTTGAATCTAACATATTTAAATCTTTCAAGCAACAGTATGCACAACAAAGCTCAGTATGAAACCAATGGATTCAATCAAATAAAGTATTTCATTGTCTGTATGTGTTTTTTGTCAAAGTTCAAGTTGAGGCATTTTTGTTCCAACAAATGCGCAGACTGTAATTTCAGTTCAACTAGTCGAAAGTTCGGTTTATGTTGTATTTGGGGTATTTTCGTTGTTTTTTATTCATGCAGCTTATAAGATTTGCATATTATCCTAAAAAATATTTATGGTACTTAGGGGAATGGTACTCGAGACAAGACTGATTTGGTGGAAAAGACGAATTCAGCAAAAGACAAAAATGATGAATACAGTGCAATAAATGTGAGTAGTTTTTGGTTATATATATAAAATTTGCTAAAATGTCACAATTTCTGGATGAAATTCGAAGACATGTTTCCTCTACTGGTATTTCAATTAAGCTGCCTCATAATTAAATAATTCCACTTCGATAAGAAACTGCCAAATGTAGAACCTAACTCTTTGTGGATTGTTACTTTTTTAAAAATCGAGTAAATATGTTGACAATTTTCTAGCAAGAATTAGCCCTGTGAGGCAAGAAAGTTACCTGACTTCTACTTACAATTTGGTTTTTTGTCAAACAAAAATTGAATGTACACATTAAGTAAAATCAAATTTGCTGTCGGAACTGAACTGAGGTGAACTATTCATAGCAAGTCATTCAGATTACACAGAATTTCTCTGGTTTGCATTTAAATTTAACGGAATTCTACGAGCAATTTCAAGCTCATTTTTTGAAGTAAATTCTAAAAGTATTTTTAAACTTGAACAATTATAATCAACATAATTAGTCCGAAAGAAAACGTTTATTTTATTTTATGGATTTTAGCACAGTTTTTACAAGAGACTTATTGTTAAAGACTTTTTTATCCTAGGAATCACATGAAAAGGTCAACTGCAATTCGGAGGCATAATTAGTTCCTTTGGATCTTCAAATCTCTTTGTTCAAAGGTAAGCAATTACTTTTATGTATGTCAGCGTAAATTTCTTATTCTTTTGCAGAGTTACTTCAGTTTTTTACGATTTAATTTTATTATTTTCTCACAACCAACTTTAACTTGTTTTAAACAAATTGCTTTATGAAAAGTAATAAATATGAAAACTGGACTCTGCAATGTTTTTCAAATGGTTCGCTTGTTCTGCCATCCAAGTGTTGATTCAAATTATTAGTCTTTTTATGTTAATTCTAGAAGTTTTAGATTCTGCGCCATGTATGGAAATTTTAGGATGAATTGCAGAATAGGCCACGAAACAATTGTAAAATTTTTATAATTTTAGAAATCATTCTGAAATTTAACCTTTCAGCAAAAATAGACGTGTTATAAATTGAAAAGTTGCTAAGATATGTAATTATCCATTCAAAGTTTTTTCCCTAATGGCTTATTTGTTGTTTTCAAAAAAATTTCTTATTAAGTGGTCTATCTCTACATATTCATCAAGAAATGACAAATTAATATCTATAATCAAACTGTAAAATTTATTTAACAGCGTAAAGACAAAAGATTGATGATATGATTTAGACATTTTTCAAGTATTAAATTATGTAGAACTTATATATTGCTATTGTATATTAAGAAGTAACTCTGGATAGAAAAGGTATACAACTATTCACAGGCATGCATCGTTGTCTTTTCTTCCGAGTTTAGATTTTGAAGATCTTACAGTGCTCCACGTGGTGCATGCATAGAGTTTACCATGAAAGCGGCATAATTTGGGCTTAATAATCCCATACTGACTACTATAATATGGTTTATAATTTATGATATGCTGAATATCCGCTGCATATCTTCCTTCATAATACTAATATCCATTTGTAACATCTCGTAAAAACTTACTACTAGCATCATTAAATTGGTTTTATATTTTACCCATCCACTAAACTCCTAATTTACAAAATGTAAATTTAAAATATTCTGCGCAGATGGAAATTCAATAGGAGGTTTAGCTTTTCTAGTTGAATATCGTTGGCTCATTTTAAAGCAGAGATTTGGTCACATATATTTTTGTTTTAGAGCAATATGAATGCTAGTTTTTTCGATCAGAATCACGTTCCACCATCGATAATTTTCACCAAATGACACTTTTTGCTTCATTACAATTTGATGCATATGCTTATGCTTTGGATTAGTTCACCTTTGGCATTGAATGAGTGTTTCAGATTGTTTTGGTAAGCCAATCGAAAATCTTGTGATGAATCCAAAAATTTTGAGGGAAGCTTGAACAGTTTTTGTAATAATTTGAGGTAAAAAACAGCCGAAACCAGCACTCTTTCAGCAAAAAAAAATACTGGCTGCGTTCATCCGAGTACAACAATTTACCAGTGCTGCTACTACGTTTTTCCATATTATTCCAATGTAAAAATAAAAATAGTGAGAGATTTTGCAATCCTAGCAACAGCAAATATACAAAAAATGAACTGTATGAAATTTACATTGTTAAGGAGTAAATCTTTTGTCAAGAATTATTCCAGCATGCCAGTGCACAAGGAATACTATTGAGCAGTACAAGATTGTAAGTCAAGTTCAAAATCGAACAGAGCACGGAAATTACAATGTGTTTAGAAATGAAGTTGGACTATGCTTGCTATGCCTGGAAATAAGTTAAAAAGTTGTATCAATCAAGCACTTGCATGCATATCAAAATACACGCAGTCAGCCATTCAAAGGCATTAAATGATTTACTGATTCTAGATTCAGCGAGAAAAAATTTGAGACACTGGCAATGCATGTATTATAAATAGACATGCACTAGATGAGTGCTATGAATGTGTTTATAAGCAAGATACAAAACTACAACAGCAAGAATATATTATATATAAACATACTTGTCTTGCTGGAAGTGAATGTACTACTCAGCACACAAATCCTAATTCTAACCCGTCACCAAAGTCCAACAATGACTTGCCATAAAACAGAATTCCACAGCTATAAAATAAAATTAACCCTTTAAAAAGTTAATTCCTAACAATTAGAGTGCACTGGATAAAGACAGAGTCTAACAAATAGGACTATATTGTTCATATATATTCAAACTACAAAAAGCATTTTAACTCAGTTGATGGCTGTTTTATGTTTAAAGTAATTTATCTCTGCCAAATATTACAATAAAGTATATATGAACAAACACTTAAAATATACATCATTCAAATTAGATTAAAATTTGAACTAAATGTTGGAAATGAAAAATATCAGGCACTAATGTAAGAAGATAATTCCATGATACAGTTTATGGCTATAAAAAGTGAGAGCAACTGAACAAAAAAATGGGAACAAGTATAGAAACAAAGGATATTGATGATGAGAAAAAAAGAATTAACCAATGAAGTGGTAATAAACAAAAATAATTGCAGAAATCAAAGTTCTGTAACTGCATTTTCAAACATGCAGTTGCATTGCAAAAAATCTTGCCCAATTTTGTTTAATTAGCAAAATTTCTTACATTGCAATGAGGAGGATTTGGATTTTTCTGTTGAATATAGATGTTTTAAATCTATGTAACTGTAACAATACTTGGAATATTGGAAGTGAACTATAAGATTTAAAACTTTGGATTAAAATGTAGATTTTATGTTTATAAACTGAAGTAGTAATAACAAGTGGAAAACAAAGTTGAATGTTATTGGAGGCAATAATCAGGAGAAACATTAACAGAAGCACATAAATAAAAAATGTGGACTAGTTCCATGAAACTAATTATGCGATATTCTTGACACTGTTCACACTGCAAGGTGCTATCAAGTGTTAATCACTGAGAAGAAAAATTGACAGTGGGAAAATTGAGTTTTTTGTTTTTCTCAGTAAATATAATCATAAGAAATGGTCTTTGTTATAGTCAGAACTAGTGCAGTGACAAAATCTTGAACAAAAAATCAGTGCTTATCAGCCTTAAGTATATGTTCAGCAGTGACATTTCTCCAGGGATTCATTTTTAAATATAGTTATACTGAAAAGCAATTTGTTGGCTATCTTCATGATTAATATGGTTTTTGCTGATTCAATCCCACTAGCATTGCCTTAAGAAAACTTTAAAAATTAGCTTTTTACATTTAAGTCAACACTTTATGCAACAACAGTTTTGTATGCAGCATTTTAGCAAGGGTGGACTGAGGGTGGACAGATTCATCATTTTTCTAGCATACATCTCATGGGTGTTGGATCATTTACTAATGTAAATCTTCTCTAATGGATCAGTAGTGATAGGAGCCATACTAAGCCAAAGGAATAATATAGTGGTGCTAGGCACATCAAAAAAATTCCTCACACTTGTACATACTATAATTGGTTGATATAAGTGCACCAGTAATTGTGATCATCAACGCAAAGAACTTCCTTTAAAAAAATCAAAAAAAGAGCAAATGGAGCAGCAAAGAGGCCTAGAAGCTGTAGAGGCTATCATGCTGGGTAAAAATCTGCTTGAAATATGATATCTTGCATTCTACATACAATTTATTAT
Source organism: Vaucheria bursata (assembly GCA_032358265.1). Lineage (NCBI taxonomy): Eukaryota > Xanthophyceae > Vaucheriales > Vaucheriaceae > Vaucheria > Vaucheria bursata. The sequence continues at coordinate 112,242 of JAULBW010056421.1, forward strand.
ATTAGTAACAACTATTACCGGAAAAATATCGGGCAGAGTAATAATTTACTAGGCCTATATTAGCAATATTGCGTCAAAAAGACTATTTCAATGGAAATATTTAGATTTTAGCGTAGTTTTAAGAATGTGGAAGATGGCAACTTAGGCTATAATTAAACTTGGCATGGCTCAGGATTATGAGAAATAAAGTTGTGTGAAGAGCTACAATACCATTTTATATCTTTCTGCGTATTTCCAAGAATTATATCGGTACATCCTCTGAAGTCATGTTCCACTAGTTATGTAAAAAGAGTAAGAATAAGTGTCAATTATCAAATTTCTCAGTTTTTAACCACAAGATACTAGGTGCAGTCATGGCTACTCATCAATCGAGACTTTAATGAATAGTGTTTAAGTTCTATCAATTTTTCTCATATACTTGTAAAAGTTCTGTTAGAATTTTGGTGGAGGGAGGGGGGGGGGGGCTAGCAAATTAAGAACCCCCGACAATGCTTATAAATTTCTCGGCTGTATATTTCAACTAAATAAGCCGAAAATTTAGTGCTAGTTAAATATTCCAACATATTTTGTCCAATACTAGAAAAAATTAATTAACGAGATGTGTAATGTGAAAATTGATAGAAATTATGCAACCAAAAACCTTCATACTATTCTTTAGTGTTACAATTCCACTGCTGACTTTGTCGTTCGCCTTTAGAGGTTTGCGTTCATATGCCTGGACCGCAACTGACCTCTTGTTAGGATCAAGAACCTACAAAAGCTTGGGTTATAGAAGTCGAAAATCTAGATTACTGGCTTTCATGAATAAAGACAATCCTCTAAGTCAATATGACTTTGATATTATAAAAAATCCGCATAATTCGAATATGGATGTGTTTCGGGATAGTCTTTTACTTCATCACAAGATGAACATATGCGAGGTATAGTATACAACATTTATGTGTTCGACATATTTATCTAAATTACTGCACGCCCAATTTGTTTGTGTAACATGCCTTGTCAATGTTACATGTGAATTAAATTAAATCAATGTTTTATTGCACTATATCACTAAAAACAGATTCTATATCTAAGTATTCAGTAAGTTTTTACTTAGATTCATCAGATTGCATTATCTTTGGAGGGATTTTTTATTTTTCATGGCGTATTAGGGAATATAAGCGATTGAAAGGCTATAGCTCTCTTTTACTATGCGATGCAGTGTCGTATAAGTTCTTAGGATTCATATAATCCGATTTGACGAACAAATATTATTCTTTATGAGCACAAATGGCATATTTCACTAAAAATTTAAATATATGGTTTTTATTTTGAGTAGGATCCGTACATTTCTGAAATTATGCGAACAGCGCTGGAAGTATACAAGAGCGCACTTCGTTTATATGGTCCAGATAAACTAATTACGAGTTATAATGGGGGAAAAGATGCAGTAGTTGTAATGCACGTAAGATGCATATATATATAATGTATAATATAGTTAAATGCTGCACCAACTCGATATGATTTTGTACATTTATATGATGGATTCTCTACAGCCTATTTTTGCAAATAAATTTTTATGGTCTTGAGGATCATTAGTTTGAGACACCTCAATTGTGCTTTTAAATTTAAGTGCATGTATGATATGTCGGTTTAATATATCTGTAAATAGATCATATTTTATTCAATTTTTTTGTGAAAACCTTGTTGAATCATTCCATCACTCCAATTTGCATGGTAAAATAGTTTATCATAGGTAAAGTAAATGATGCTGTATTTCAAATGTATAGCTTCATCGAGCAGCTATCGCGGATTACTCTGCTCAGTGTGGAACAGTGTATCGGCCAAGAGTTATATATTTCAATAATCCTAAAGATTTTGAAGAGGTAATAAATTCATGATAACAAATATCATTTTGTAACTGACCTATCGATTGTTTTCATGCAGCCTTACTTGAAAATTGCAATCATATGTACATTCCAATTCTATATATTTGCGTACATCAGTTGGATGGTTTAAAGCTTTGATAAATATATTAAATGGTTTTTATTATCATTTACGAATAAGTATAGTAGATCTATATAACAAACATAACACTTATATCTTAGGTTAGAGAATTTGTACGAAGCACATCAACTAAATATGATTTAGATTTACTCGAATACAATGAAGGATTTGTGCCTGGTTTAACGAAATGTATGGTTGAAAACGGACCAGGTTCTTACGGGTTTGTTCTCGGTACCCGTAAGGGAGATCCGAACTGTGGAGAGCAAAATGCATTTACCCCAAGCAGTGATTGGATGCCTCCCTTTATGAGAGTAAACCCCATAATCAACTGGGAATACGGCCAGGTCTTGAATCATTTTGATATTTTTGCATAGATTTTCGAAGACAGTTGATATTCCAAGAATTGATGGCCTGCCAAATGATATATTCTATTATTTGTGCTTATTGATATCTCTTATCCGGTATTATCGATCAACTGATACTCTTTGCTGCAACCGATAGCATCAAGCATACAAAATGTCAACTGTATGCGCCTAATTTTTTGTATTGTGCAGTTTTACCATCAATGTCACATCAAATTGAATAATTTATTAGCTTTTACAATGTTCAATATCTGATAAATGTCGTGACTTTAGAGACTTCTAAAATACGTTGGCAGTCGTGCAGTCATTTCTGTGTCTGTTTGAGCTTATGTGCACTTTAAAGCTTGAAGCCATAGTCAATTCACATATATTTTGTAGTATCGGACAATTTTTGATTAAGAGGCATATGTTTGTTTTGCTCTTACAGATATGGCATTTTTTGAGGACTTTCGACCTGCCGTATCCTAAGTTATATGACAAGGGGTACACTAGTCTAGGAAATATACATGATACAGTTAGAAATCCTGCACTGCGGAAACGAAAAAGGAACAGTTTAGATGATGATAATGATGATGATGATGATGATAATGGTGACAATTATGAAGATTATTATCCTGCATATATGCTAACGGATTGGAGTTTAGAAAGAGCTGGAAGAGGCCAACGACCGGTAAATATTTCACCTATTTAGAAAAATGAGTTGAATAATGAAAATGTGAAATTCGCATTTAAGATTTTAAATAAATTTTCACTGACAAAAAATAAACAAAAAAGGTACATTATTTGCTAATTCAGCTTCAGATTTTAAGATATAACCAACTTATTTGACGGTCCTAACAAATTTCTTATAAGTGAAGTTTACAATAAAATTTAGTGAATTGTGTTTTAGTAGTCTCTAGATTAGGCATCAAACTATGTTTACCAAATTAGCTATTTTTAGATGTGTGGGCACATTACGTGGCTGCACATATCATTTTGTACAAGTGTTGGCACAGTTTGAATATAATGATGCTAACTCAGTGATGCTCTGTTTTTTAATATTGTCACTGAGTTTCATATTATGTGATTAAATTTCAAATTTGTTTAGCAATATCCCAAAAAATTCAATAATTTGAACAATTCATCGATATACTGCGATTCATTATGGTGTGAAAATTTGAAATCTAATTGCTAACACTGTTAAGCTGTATAACGGTTTGGTTATAATTATACATATATATGCACAGAGATATGCCACATGGCTATAATGTTGGTGTACTTTGATTTGTGTTATGTAAGGAGAGCACACTAGGATGTGAGCTCAAACAAGATGCCTACAGGGGGTCATCTAGCGTGCGAGGTGCGCGGACAGCAGGACTCGTAATCATTGGCGATGAAATTTTGAAAGGAAAATGTCAGGTATAGTAGGCATTACTATCAAATTTTTTATTCCATTTCATGATGGTAACACGAACTTTTTGTTTTTTTCCATTAATTTTTTTATCTCCATGTAGCTCTGTAGTACACTTTTTTGTTTTTTGCTTCATCATCCTTATTGGTTTGTCTTCAATCCCTGAAATCGAATAATAATCCTCTATTAACACCATTGAAAATAACAGAAATTAAGTAGAAGAAACATTTTTTGAAATAATGATGGCTGCAGTAGTATATTTTATGATGATTACTTACAATATTGCATTCTATTTATGAAAGTAGAAGTGAATATGTTAAGTATATTTTACTATTAGCTGTAAATTTTATGTGCATATTTTACTTTTTTAATTAAGGATACAAATACGTTATATGCAGCTAAAAGGTTATGGGAAAAAGGAATAAATTTACAAAGAGTTGCCGTGGTATGTCCTTTATCTATGCTATATTTTAGAATCCAAGTAATGCATATGTTGATTCAGTTTTCACATATTATCTTTTTTGCCGCTGTTATAATTTCTTGATCAACGAGTTCTTATGTTTTATAGACATGGATGCATATACTTTGAAATTGTTAGTTCGTGTTTGTTTTTTGCTATTACCATAACAAAGTTTCTATATATTTATTTTTGTTTAATATCTTCTTTTACTAGATTAGTGATAATTTAGATGCAATTGCTGCTGAAGTTAGAAATCAGGTAAGATTTATATAAGATACATGCATATGTAGAAAATTTTCGTGTGAATTGAATTCTATTTTAATATAATTCGTTATCAAGTTCATTGTAAATAATTTGTAAAGAATAAGCTTATATATATAGTGAATAGGATGTAACCACATTTGTCCATGTAAAATAGTCCTAATGGGCTATTTAATTTTCAACAAAATCGAATTTCTATTTTTCAGCTACGTTTTTCCTACTTTATTCTTGGACAAATTTGATATTTTCTTGTGTTTTTATTTTTGTTAGTAGTTCTTTCTTTTTGAACATTTAATTACTTGGCTAGAAATGAGCGCGAAAACTTGAGTTGGGTTGGCTTGACTTGACTTGAAAGAATCTGCATGATTCGATGGATTTTGAAGGCAAATATCCTGTGCAATATATGTAGCATGTATAAATTGAAATTCCATGTACACAAATATATGTATTTTACCCAGAGGTTTTATTCTTAGATTCAATCGTTTGATTTGGTGATTACGAGCGGGGGTCTCGGTCCTACTCATGATGACGTCACCATACACGCTGTAGCTTCAGGTTATATACACAGCTTATAGATAAATCTTTAGTAAATAGTACATAGCTGTACTGTAGAAAAATCACGTAAAATTGTATGTTCTATTACGTATACATGTATGAATGTCCATTATTTCTTAATGTCAAAAGGAAAATTTTTTTGCTCAAAGCAAATCAGTTAGCTTAATATTATTTTAGAAGTGTACCTACTTTTCGACTTTATAATGGCAGCAATCAGAATGATATTTGGTTTTAAAACGTCCACTGTAAAGCTTTTATCCTTGACTGCACTCTGATGTTTGATACCAATTTTATTAGTTAGCATGAATTTTACACATGATTGAACAACTGCTATTTAACTTATATTTTATGTGTACTACAATTGTTCTATTGAGCCAAAATTTTAGTGGTTACCAAATTTGGGGTTATTTCGAAATTTGAAAAGGAAATGGCTGCTTTTTTTTTAACTTTTATACTACAGCAAAAGATTTACCTATGAGGTTTAAATATGAAATTCACTGAATTAGTCAATTAATGAAATATAGACGAATAATTCTATTGTGTTATATTTTACATAGCGCTTGGCCAAAGAATACGTGAAAATAAAACCATGGTTTCAAAGATTAAGAAAAACTTGAATCTTTCAAAAGAACAGCAACTCTCGCAAGCACAGGTATTGTATCTATACGTGTAATATAGTATTATATGTCATGTGTAAATGAAGGGCTTATTTCTTTGAAATTGAAAGTAAGAGGAAGAATTTTTATATTGCCTCAATTGCCTATATAAAAACGCTATCAAATATACGTATATATGTATGTATATGAATGTGCACTTGGTCAATATAACAGAATTTTGGCAATCAGAGTATTCATAATATATTTTAAAAATTGTTAAAAAATATTATTATTTATAATATGGAATACTGAACTGTTGCTGTTTTGTTCTACAATGTTGTTTTTGGAAAAAAATACTAAGCTTATATGTATGAAATCATGTTTTACATTGAACTGTAATTTGTATACGGATAAATAAATCTGTTTGTGATCAGTTTTTAGCATATTTCATTCAATTTTTTATTTATTGATACTCTTGCTATGTAGACTAAACTTGCCATGTTGCCCGAGTTTGCTCGACTTAGAACAGCTCCGTCTGATGCCTCTGGGTGGCCTATTCTTCAATGTAAAAATGTGTTTATTCTTCCTGGAGTTCCTCAATTCTTTGAGAAAAAAATGAGGGTGATTGTAGATCATTTTCTCTCCGGACACTCTATATTTGTTGCAAAGGCAAGTAACAATTTAGAATCTTCTGCATAAATTTTAAGCTTCATGTTATTGGTTTCCCATGTAGCTTCGTTAATTTGACTTTGTAGTCAATGGTAATTATCTATAATTGCTTTGTGCAGTCTTCCACTGAATATAACTCCAAGATGTTTTATTCGAACAAAATAGTCTGAAAAGAGTTCTACTTGAGCATATACGTAAATGATATAGCTTTTAAAATGTGATTCAGCAGAGAATGTAAAATCAACTATTGTGTCCTATATAGTTCTTTGTTCCTTGTGGTTATGTTCAGGGGAAGATGGTACTGCAGTGTGCTCAATGATAATAATGATTGATGACTCTTGTCCTGTGTCTTTGAAAATTTCATTTTCGTTTCAGCGACATCAGCAGTTTTGTAGCATTCCTGTTAAAATCAATTTTAGAGGCTGTATTAAATGGGGTAAACGTGAATTTATATTTGTACAAATTGAATGCAATGCTTTTTCACTCAATATTAATTTTAATATTTTCATATGTATTCGATTACTTTGCACATTAATGGAGTACATGTAATGAAATTAGGCTACTATGCATAATATTATTTTGTCCAGGATTCTTTGTAAAAGTCAATATATCTGCTTTTAAAACCTGAAATATCACATAATACTGTTTTTTATTACTTCTCATATTGCACAGTAGTACTTGGAGGTTTCTTTGTTACTTTGTATGAGAGAAAGTTCATGTTATTTTGCACTAAAAATTTTAAAGTAAAATATAGATTATCCACTTTTTATTGCATAGCATCATTGGCCTAATTATAAATTCTCAGCGTCGCGTTAACTATTTCAGTTGCATGTCGAGATGATATATTTTTTCGTATTTTTCTTGTAGCTGGTTCTAAGCGCAGATGAATTTGAAATAGTGAACCATTTAGATACTGCGGTCTCCAAACATCCATCAGTCACATTTGGGTCATATCCGTTTGTTGGCGGGACCCATAATAAGGCGAAAACGATTATAACTCTTGAGTCATCGCAATCGAATGATGTAACAGAAGCAGCAAAAACATTACAAGAACTCATTTCAAAAGAAAATATTTTGGAGTATATCGCCAATGACGATTCGCTCGCCATAGCTCAGTCACAGCCTAATGGAAATGTTGATTCGAAGTAAATTAAATATAATTGTTGGCTTTATCTGGATAAATTTCATTTTTTCTAACACTTGGAATTCAGAAAATTAAAATTCAACATTTGCACCCTTTCGAATAACATTGTGGCAACCGACATTTGTTCAACTAAAAAGAGTTATCAACTAATGTTTATTGCATCGACTTTTCATGGAGAATAGAAGATCTTATTATTGAATTTTATATTATTATTGTGCATGATTTTAGTTATTACTATTATACTGAAATCTTAGTTGAATACTTTAGGGATGTTATATAGAAGTCAAGTGTATATTTTAATTATATTATTTTTTTCTTTGGTGCTGCATGAGACCGTCAGTCGATTGCTGGTTCTATCTATTCCCATTGAATACTTAAGCTAATCCAGCAAAGAGGCTCTCATTGGGGATTGAATTTTAGGTTTCCTAAATATTATTACTCGTGTTGCATTCTTTTTGCCATTTAGAAAAAATTGCATCCTTTCAAGAGGTGTAGATGGACTTTTTTCGTCATCCCTGCTTCACCGAATAATAATATATAGTATCAAAATTTGAGAGAAACTTAAAGTAAAAAACAAAGCTGATATGGCGAGAAAATTTCCATACTTCCAATTTTCTGAACATTCCATAAAGTAGAGAGTCAAGTTTATTTTCATCTTTTTATACTGATCATTAATTTTCTCTCTTCATGTTCATATCCTTGCATAGTTACCATGTTGAACTTGACTGAACAAATATTGCTTTTGCATGATTGGAAACCTGCAATGTGACAGTACAGCCTAAAAATAATTATTCCATAGGGTAGGATCAAATAGTTACAAATTGGTAAAGCACCTCAAACTCTACTATGGTATCCATTTTTTTATTAACATTGTTCGAAAGTTGATTGGACAGCAGATAATTGTTGACAACAGTTGTTATCATGTTTCAATGTATGCATATATATGATGATGATTGTTGATATATATTAAACAATGAGGTAATATTCGTAATCCAAGGAAACCATTCTTTATTACCAATTAAGTCAACAGCAGCCTTCTTCATAAGAAAAAAAATGCCAGAATAGGGTCGGATTATGTTTAAAATCATTTTGATTGTGCTTAAAATCATTTTGATTATAAAATAATCAATGCTAAAGGCATTGAAATATATATGGAAATACTCTAATATCTTACAATATACAAAATGGTCCATTCACAATTTCTGCACAATTCTGCACAACTTTTACAAACATCTATGATTCCATTTTCTCCACCAAACCACTGGCAATATCCCATAATTAGTTACCTGTCCGAGAGAACTCGATATCTTTCATGAAAAAACTTTTACAATATCTCAGACATCTTCCTCCCTTTCTCAATACTTATTATTTTGCCAAAGTACTGGCAGCAAAGTATACTTTTGTTATTGGAGGAGTGTCACTCTGCATAATCATTACTCATTAGTTTGCCTATAACAATATACTAGTGTTTACTTGATAAAATATTGTATATTCTTGTAATAAATATGTCACTATTGCCTTATCTAATTAACAAAGAGCTAAAGGAGGTACTGGTCAATAGTGTTAGCCTAAATAGTAACTCAAACATTTCAAATAGAATCAGTTAAAAAATTTTAAAAATACACATGAGGTTAATTTGCAAATAATTTTCAAATGTGCATTGAACATGTTTTTCAAATTTGAGCTAGTTTAGCTGAAGGGTTGTTAAATTGAATAATGGTACTACAATGTTTATTTATTTTTTTGTGTTTCAAGCCCATGAAATGCTGTATACAGTTCATAATAAATTTAATGTAACCTTGCTGCAAGGATATTATCAGCCATGGTAACTCAGAAAATAAATGCTTCAAGTGTAAATTTATCAAATTGATGTGAGAATTATTACTGGGATATTTTATGCGGTGACGTAATATACAGAATCCTTAGCATTCATGTAATATCCTTTTTTTCGCTCTACGGTATTTCTGCAGAATTTACTATGATATTAATTAAATAATTGGGGTAAAGTCCTCAATAGAATTAGAAGCTGACATTACTACAATTCGGCTTTTTGTAGCTGAACGGCTGAAACTTAAATTGAAAATGCCGGTCACGAAATTTTCTATATTTAGATATAAGTATTTCGACATACTGCGGTTGATACCTATAGAATTAACACTAGTGGTGTTAGAGTTCCTTTCGACTAAATAGATCAAAATTCCTTGCAATTTGATAGAAAGGAAAAATGGGTGAGCGTAAGGTACTTAATAAGTATTTTCCTCCAGATTTCGATCCGAGCAAAGTTCCGCGTTTGCGGAGGCCTAAAGGTCATCAAGTAGAAGTACGCATGATGCTTCCGTTTACTATCCAATGCACTACCTGCTCGGAGTTCATGTATAGAGGGAAAAAGTTTAATTCTAGGAAGGAAGATGTCGAAGGTGACGATTACAAAGGAATTAGGAAATTCAGGCATGTCGAGTGAAGAAACATTTTTCTCGGTTACATCTATTTATTTCTTTTCGTGTTTAACGTAACAGTTAAATTTCAAATTATTCCATGACTTCATAATAAGTCATTGTTTTTCCGTGAATTGTATGCCTCCATATCACCTTTCGAGCACTTGATTGCCGTATCTTGCACCCTTTTATGCAATAGAGTTCCTCCTAAATAATATTTGACATCACTTTTTATGAGACTTAAAGTCTTGGCGTATTTCTTGGCGCATCATAATTCTAACTTACGTGGACGCAAATATATGTTGAAATATATTTTCTGTGATTATATGCTTTAGGTTTTACATAAAATGTATAACTTGTAATCGTGAAATATCATTCAAAACGGACCCTGAAAATGCCGATTACGAGTTAGAAGTTGGTGCGACACGCAATTTTGAAAGTTGGAAGGAGACAGAAGCAATGGAAAAAAAAGCAGTTGAAATGAGAGCTGCCGAAGATAAAGGAGATCCGATGAAGGTATTTTTTTAAAATTTTAATTTTGAGTACATTGGTAATATCTATAAATTGATAGTACTGGAACCAAGCTTTAGGTTGAACATACATTTTATATAACAGTGGTCGCTACATGATAAGCGTTTTGTGAATTCAAGTTTTGTGTTTCAGTTTTTTAAGTTAATCAATCGTTCTTTTTTTTCTATATTTTCATGTTCTAGGCCTTAGAGAACCGCACATTGGACAGTAAAATTGAAATTGATATTCTAGATGCATTAGATGAAATTCGTGCTGTAAATACTCGGCATGAACGAGTCGATACAGCAGCAATCATTCAACAGCGTGCAAGAAAAGATCAACCGGACACCACAGAAATTGATAATGACCTAATAAAAAAAATTAAATTTAACACACAGAATGTACTTATTCGTAATATCAGTAGTGAAAGTGACAGTAGTGAGAAAGATGTTAAACTTAAAGCAGATGTTGTAAAATCAGATAGCGTAACTGCATTGTCATTGAAGAAAAATGAAAAAATTCATGAGCCTAATCTAGTGATCATTAAAAAACGACGAAAATGTACTGAAGAAGAAAAAAAATTAAAAAAGAAACCAAAAAAAGTGGAAGCGACCGAGGGAATACTTGGGGGTCTATTGGGTAGCTATGGATCTGATAATTCAGGCTAGTATGCACTTCATAAATTTAAAATACTTTCCTTTTTCCTTGTAATTCCTTTGATCGCGTTGATTATAATGTGCACAATAATTTTTTAGATTTCAAGGTTGATGTTGTGTTGGAATATATTGTAATTGACATATATATTACAACTAAAAGTAAGTATTTGAATGAAATTATATGTCAGTTTAGTTTCTTCCCGTAGTTGTATCAGAACCAGAGGTAAATAGTGAGATAGAAAAGTGTTGGCATCTATAACACTAAGAGTATCAATTTTAGATTCTAAATATTAAGTTCCGGCATCTGTATCGGTTATTTGGGCTATATAAGCTTTTAAAGTAATGGCAAAATAATTTTTTACGGAATTTCGAACAGTCTTGGCTATTAAAATTTTTCTACTGCTCATTAGCTAGCAAGTAAATTTGAAATATATGAATTGATACTGATTTTAAATAATTTGAACTGGTATTATATAGAATAGTATGCTAAGTGTCAAAATGCGTAGACAGCGAAAATTTTTGGTGATTCGTAAATTGAGTCAACGATTATTAAATTAATTTAACTGTAAATCTTGCACTAAATTGAAATAAATGGTCCTTTTACTTTTGAATGCTTATTTCAGCTATAGTTGCAGCTTCTTGTGAATTTGCTCCACTAAAAAGTCTTTGAATCAAATTTAGGAATTCTAGCTAATTTTAGATATCATGAATATTAATAAATGTAGCGTAATTACAATGAAAAGGTGCATACAAAGGAGAAAAAAAGTACAAAAAGTTGTAATGAATTGATATATGTTGTAAAATATTTCACTAATTAATTAGTCAGCCTATCATAAACTCACTGTCCAGTCTTACGATTTGTCAAGCTTCCTCTACTATATCGTCAAATTCTGCTAATATTTTCCATTTTCACTTCTGTGCATAGTTAATGTAACAGTTCACTAACGTTCAGCAATATGATACATAGCTGCAATATTAATGTAGACAACGTTCAATTCCTCTGAGGGAGACAAATCTTAAATTTAATATTTATCAATAGCATTTATATCATCAGTTATGAATCCCAGTACAATCTCCAAATGGATAATCTCTGTAGCAAACTGAATGGAAAAAATCTGTTAAAAATATTGATGCGAGAAGATCGATAAAGGATTAATAAAAAGCAAGACACAAACTAACTGCAACTTTTAACTGACAATCTGAAAAATACTAAAAGTAAAAAAACATGAAAAATATTTCCAAAGCAGGATAAAGAGGTACACATATTGGGCCAGGAGTTTTCAGTTTTTTCTTGCATCTTACTTGAAAGATACTATAAATTAGTATTTTTATAATTGCCATTCATTTTAAGAAGGCATTACTTCTAAGTTATTCTTAAATAAAGTTCCAAATGTATGATCAAAAGTGGATAAGAAACATCCCATGTTCATGATTTCTATTTTATACTGGTTTGTTTCTACTTGTAGTAAACTAATCTTTTTTGTAATTGAAAGTTTTATGAAAAGTACTTTTTTTCATCAATTTTTACATCATTCATCTCAGACTAATCTTGGCTGCATAAATACGATATTATTAACTTTTTTGAATTGTATGAAATTTAGGTGAGACTAATAATCTTATTGCACAAACTCTATTAACAGCCAGCATTAAATATTTGAATTTTGTAAATTAAGATACAATTTGCTGAATCAATAGCAGCACACTCAAATACCATCCCTTCCTAGCCCTCATGTGCATATAAATAATGAGCTTATCAGATTAATTGATCTAGATTTTGAAGTAAGATTATGACTTAAAACAATTGTACATTTATACTGGTTGAGATTTTAAAGCTTTTCATTGGTCAGTAATTAAACATTAGCTACAAATATTTACATAATTCATATTTAGAAGTGAAGGTTTGTCTTAGCATTTTGCCTGCATCTTCCATGCTGTATCATGATAAAAATAATTTTGAAGCAACACAAAACTACTGAAAACCCAAGAAATGGTCAAGTTGATATAAATTTTTTCAGGAATCTATTTGCCAAACCCGTGACAATCTAGGTCATTTTTAATGCACATTTTGCAATTTATTAATTATAATATTTCTGATGAGTGATGAAGTTTAGGTACACGTTGAAAATGATGGAGTTTAGGTGCACGTTGAAAATGATGGAGTTCAAGTACACATTTAAAGTGATGCTTTACTTTAATGTTATCTTTTACTGTTAGTTACCTTGTGGTTTTTGAAAGTGGGCATTGCCTAAAACTAGTGGCACAAATGCATAAAATATGGTCTTTATCAGGGTATCTACATGCTGCAGGTATGAAGGGATATGAGCTACATATAAATTGTTAAAATATTTTAAAAAAAGAGTAAAGAAGCATTACATATTATGATCATGATGTAAAGGCATGATGATTACTAAGAACTGAAATAGTACAAAAGAAAGAGATAAAATGAAATTGTACATTAGAATATATATGAGGCAATATAAGAAAAGAAAGATGATGACAGACTGAACAAAGCTCCTTAAGCGCAATGCTGTAAATAAAAATGTGCCATGGAAAAGGTTGAAGAATACGAGATTGATTAAAACTTGGTCAGGAAACTAAAGTAGAGCTTAAAGTTTGAGTATTTGAAGATGCAAGTATTTATCCAATACCTCAGCAATCTCTGCAAAAATTTGTTGGCATTTGCATGTCATGACACAATTCAGAACTTTGTCACTAAATTGATTTGAAATAAATTGACCACTGGGATTACAAGTTGTACTTAATGTAACATTTAAATTGTGAGAAATAGCAATTCTAAGTTGCAGAAAATGAATTATAGATGAATAACAATTCACGGATAACAATCTTGATTGGGAAATAAAGCAGTAACTATAGAAATCATGTCATGTGTACTAAAAAAGTATTGCTCATGCAAAAAACAATGCTTAATCTAAACTCCAAAAAAAGTTAATGAAAATTAGCATGGCCTATAGACCTAGAAACATTTTATGTAAATTGCAACAAAATTTGGCTCTAGAGCTGCTAAAAGTTTTAATCAAACTTTATGAAATAGCATGCAATACAAAACTGTGGTAATGAGACTGACAAGGCAAGACAAGAGATATAGAACTTATTGTATGTTACATTAAACCAAATAAGGATTAAAGAAGCTTAACATAGGTGATTTGAAGCTAGACTTCCAACCACTTGAGATATAACAACTATAATTGATAACTGATTATAATTGATTTCCAATAAATAATTGAATGCAAACGAGTTTAATCATCAATAAATGAAGCAATCCTAAGAGGAGTGTAAAACAAAGACAAAAAATTTGATTAGAATCATAGCCTTTTAGCTAGCATTACACAGTGCCATCTATAACACCTCTTGGTATTAAGGCAATACAAGATAGTAGTTTGGAGAGCCAATATGTTTTTTCAGCATTGTATAAAACTATGATAAGTCTGGCAATGAACTGATTAGTCCTAAAGTCAAATTCACATCTCATTATACTTAATAAATGTCAAGGTAGAGGAAGAATATAGACTAATGTATAACCATGGAAAGAACTATAAGTACATTTGGCAGCCTAAAAATGTTTTCTGGTAGCATACTGTGCACATTGCCGGGAAAAGAAAAACTGAAATATAAAATACTTATGCAATGGAAACAATTGTGTGTTAAGTTTAGATACTTGGAAAGCTAATGAAAATTTTTTGTGTAAATTTGTGCAATATATCAGGTAGCAGTTCTCAACACATTAGTTTTGACACATTTCAGCAAACCTCTGTATATAGCTTTCCTGCTTTTTCACAACAAATCATGGGTAGAGCTAATACATTGGCAGAGAGACTTGTACTTTATATACATTGTCTATTTTGAATGCAGTGCAACAGCTTCACATAGCTTCACTATCACTGAAGAGAGTTATCTCACAATCTGGTGGTCAATAAGCTACTTAGAAATTAACTCCCTTGGGTGTTAATTTTACTTTTGTAGCTACAGTAAATTTTCATTGAAATATTGCAATGTCCTAAAGATATTGGCTGCATGGATGCCAGTAGAGTTATATTTTCTTATGTTGATAAAGTTATCTCATTTCTATCAAGACAATTAGTACATGATAAATATGCACATTTCTGTAACAGTTTTTAGTGTTTTATTATGTATTGCATTTCTAACAAAATGGCAGAAAGACATACAAAAAGGTCAGACAATCAACTGAGAGGAATGAGATCTAATACCATAGATTTAGTTTAAGGTGTCAAGCATGGACATGTTAGGAATTAACTTATTAACGGTTAAACTCATGTTATAGTTGTGGAATTCAGTTTTATGGCAAGTCATTGTTCTGCATATTGGAATTCTAAGTTTATGGTGAGTTGTTGTTCTGCATATTGAAATTCTAAGCTTATGGCAAGTCATTGCTGGACTTTTGGTGGCAGGCTAAGATTAGGATTTGTGCGTTGCTATGAAGTATGTTCACTTCCAGCAACACAATTTATGTCTACAAGTATACTCTTTGCCCTAGTATTGAGTCTTGTTTGAACACACTCATAACAGGGCACTAGTAAACTGGATCAGGTATCACAAAATCATATTGATAGCAAATACAAGAAAAGAAGTTAGATGCAAGCCATGCTCTTAAATAACGAGCAGAAAATAAAAATAGTGATGATCATGAAAAAAGCAATGACCATGAAAATTCCAAGAGATGTAATGTATTTTGTAAACAAAAAGCAAAGGACAGTGTATATGGCATGTCAAGTTTGAGCCATATCTTGCAAAATGAGGCTGATCCTGTTCATATGCTCCATTTTTGAGGTTATTTTGTAGACCAATTAAAAATGTATAAAACCAACGGTATAAAGGAGGATTTAGAGATGGATTGCTTATCAGCCAATTTTTGACTCATATGAGATAGAGTACTGTTTGGGAGAAAATATCGCTTGGAAGGATTGTAAAGGTGTGCAGTTCTTGTCAAGGTTGAAGGGCAGGAAATGGTGTGAAAAAGGTAACATATGGAAGATGGTATGCCCTTCTGCTCACCAGCATCATTTGACATTAAGCATGGGGTGCAGTGTACTCAAGTTGAATTCAGATAATCCGTAGTATGACTAAAAGAAGGACCTAGAAAATATAGTCCCCTACCAGTAGATGTAAAACAAATTTGCTGTTTGGCAAATGTAACCTAAATTAATATTAATGATTAGATTAATTGCTTAGGTCATACCTTAAAATGAAAGTATGTAGATGTATAGAAATGAGAACTTCTGTCAGTCTCAAGTAAAATAGTAACTTGAGAGTGAAAGAAGTGCTATAAAAAGAGAAAGTTTTGTGTGCAAAAAGTTTAGAGGGCAAAAGAGTCTGCCACACATCTGGGAGAGAAATGGTGGTGCATGCTTTTTCCCTAAAAACAGGGGTGCATTAGTATTTGTTGTCAAATTTCCAACTTTTAATGTTACATTACCTGTTCAAGATTGTGGTTTACAAACTGTTAATAATCTGCAACTCTATATCTGTTAGTTTACGTGTTTTTTCATATATAACATTTTGCAATGTTATTTGTCACTTCCTAAAAAATTTGGCATATAATTTGGTGATATTATTCATTGTTACACACAATTGTCAATAGAAAAAGGGGAAAATTTTAAGATGTCAAAGATTTACTCTTATCTTCAATATCCTTAATGCCATCATTTTTTTACTGGTTTCCTGTTACTCACTTTTTTACTTATCCATGGGGTTGTTATCACTGCAGTGTTGAACTCCATGACATGTTAAAGTGGAATTATCTTTCTTGCTTTGTTGTTTTAACTACATTTTTCTCTAATCTTTCCTTTCTTCTTTATTTTCATGCTTAGTTTGTCTATTAGCATCTTGTGTTTGCACTGCAATTCAATTTTTGAGGCTTTTACTTTTTTCTTTATTTCTGTAACTTACGTAACTAGTTTTAGGAGAGTTGCAGAGTTGAGCAAGTATCATAAACTAGAAATGTGGAGGCAAAAGCTTTAAGGGCAGTGAGATAGTATACATATTGACCACCAATTTAATTGGTTTGCTGAAAGAGAGCTGATATGAACTGGGTAGAGGAGACAAGCATGTGAAGAACACTGTCATAATTTCACTGACCAAAACCAAGAAGGTCGCGACCATCAAGATGTCGCCAAATAACGAAGAGTTTTGAATCAATAGGGGTACTTCAAAGATGAATTGGAAGTTCAGTGATAGGAACAGACCATGCCTTCTCCAGCTGTAGTATGGATGACACCAAGATGCAAGTTCTGGATGTGCAGACTAAATGAAATGGAAAATTTAGCAGGATGAACTACTTGGCTAGACATTTTGTCTTGAAAATATAGTGCAATGAATTGAAAATGGGAGATATTTTATGATATGGCTGCAAAGATATCTGCCATATAGTTAAAGAAAGTAGGAAAGAATTGGTGCATGTAGCACATAGTCAGGCAGCAAAGGTCAAGATGGTAGTGCAGGCTAGAGCATATGTGACCACCTAATAAATATTTTCCTATCTCACCGTTACCAAAAACATCAGAAACGATTATTTTTTTGCTTGATAAAACTCAAGTGTTGTAAAAAATAATGATATTATTGAAAAGCGTGTCACTTTTCAGAAAGATGCAAAACTGCAAATTGTTGCTGTTTCTTATTGTGAATGCACTTTTAATTAACTTCCAAGAATGCAATTCAAGTCCAGATATAGACAAATTGGATGTTAGCTCTGGAGTAACTGCTGAAATTCCAACAAATAGTGATGAACCTTTTGGCGATAATGAATACGTTCCTCATTTTGTTGAGGTATCAAAGAACGTGGAACTGGCCGAACAAAGTCCAATAGTGTTGGATACGCAAGAAATTCTTGAACAGCTGGACCATGACTTGTATGTTAGTTCTGAAATGGTCTTTAAAGTTGCAGTGAATGATTATGATGCTAGTACTCATGATGAGCCTTATCGTTTTACCGAATCTCTTGAAGATGGAGAACGTTTGGAAGAAGCAGAGCCAGTGTTGGATAAAAATGGGCTTCACAGTGATGTAGAGGGAATGGCAGGTTTTGACTTTGAAAACAGTGATGTAGAGGGAACGGCAGGTTTTGACTTTGAAAACAGTGATGTAGAGGGAACAGCAGGTTTTGACTTCGAAAACAGTGCTAACATCACAGCAAATTACGTTGATCATGATAATCTAGAGCAAACTTTTCCTTTCATTGAATCCCTGGGGAACGAAATTTTAGAAGACGCGAATTCTAATTTTGATCAAAACAGAATTGCAAATGAGATGGAAGCCGATGACCCAGAAAACACAGATTCCATAAACTCTTCAAATAATGACTTTGACAACGACCATAATTCGCTCTTTGCTTTTGCTAAAGAATACGAGAAATTTTTAGAAGAAAGCGACTTTATTTCAGACCCTATCGAAGAAGCAAACGAAAATGTGCTAGAAATTTCTGAGACATGGTAAGAATGCATAGCTAAGGTATTTGATGATATTAAAATTTTCATGCCTATTTTGATCATTTGGAAAATTTATAAATGAAAACGCTTAGTATTTTTATTTGAAAATAGATTCATAAAAATCTCTATGGAGAAATCACTCATCAATGTAGCTTATATAATGCACATTCTTTTTCATGTTTTCCTTTTAGAAGCATCAACTAAAAAATTAATGTGGTGCAGAAGTTTGTGGTCATTTGTATTCTATCATCTGTTTTTTATGCAGTCTTCAAGAAGATAATGAATGCAACGAATTATCACAACCAGATAGATTTGAATATGAAGGGTTCCATTCACATAAAGTAAGTGAACTTACATGCCTATTATTTATATGCGACATTTGAATATACTTTTTAAAAATTTCTCTTTTTTCCTGCTGTAGTTAGATATTTTTAACTTGAATTTTTATGCGTTTTCATCTTCATTTGCATTCTTGACTAATCAAAATCTAAATTCATACTAGCCTATTTTAACTTCTACATTACATTATAAGCGGAAACAATGCATTAGTAGATACTTCAAAACCATGAAATGTAGTTTTTTTCTCAATTTCAAGTAACGCATTGGGTAATCCAGGGGTTTGCACACAAATTTCAATCTGAATCCTGGATTTGTTTAGAAAACCAACTCCAACTCTAATTCATTCATAAAATAAAGACATATTCAAATCTGAATCTAAGTTCAGGAATTGTTCCTGCAAGTCTGGATTTGAATCAAAGTAACAAATTAAAAAAAGAAGTAATGAAAAAATTCATTAAGATGAAAAAACGTATACAAAATCGTGCTGAAATAATTTAAATCCTTATTTGAATCCGTAAATTATAAATAAGGACGAATCCGAATCTAGGATTTTTTCATAATATGTAACAGATTCGATTCTGAATCTAAAAGGATTTGGGATCAGTTCTCAGCTGGATTCCTATGAAGCCATTTAATTCATTAAGTTGATAATTATAGATTTCTTTACATGCAGACAGCAAATACTTCTGATGAGGACATCAATGCAGTTTTTCCCAAAATAAGGCATTCGTCTCCCCGAAGTCTTTTCTTTGATGCTTATAGGTACGCGATATATCTGCTTTTGAAAATTTTCCTGATATACTTATTTTAAAATTCTTCAATCCTGAATTCATCATATTTATGGTTATATAAATTCATTTTATGAGTTGATTGCTTTTTTCGTGCCGATTTGATTGAAATTTTTGATATTTTATTGGTAGATAATCTTCCATATTAGATTTCGTTACATAAATATATATATATATATATATATATGCAATTAAGCTGCCAATAAGTTTTTTAAAATATAATTACAAGATAATATTTTCAATTTTTTATATCTATAATTAAATCAGTTTAATTATTCCTTATGAATAATAAATATTATGCACTTCTGGTTGAATTTTGTAGGTTATTGATGTATTTACTGGAGTTATCGAAGGATTTTTTCGCCACAGTAAAAATTCAAGCTATTAAGTTGAGAAAGCAAAATAATGTGCTGGATATATATATGGCCAGAGCCAATGGCATATACGAACATATCTGGTTGAATATTCAGCCAACGGTATCGCCGTATTTGCTGAAGATGAAACAAGAGTTGAAAAAAGTAAATTTTCAGGTATACATTTTCCATGCACTTGTACTAAAAAAAATAATTATTTTTAATCACAGATAGCATCACGATTTTTTTATTTTCTTTGTCCGAAACGATTATTGACAATTCATAATTTTTTCATTAATAATATTATATGACTTGTCACAGGCAAGTTTGATGGCAGATTCGATTTGTACCTCTGTGCTTGAAGCTTATGAAAATGGATATGATGTAACTGTTGAAAAGTTAAAAGAAAATGAATATACGTATCCTTATGCTGAAGCAATCACTAAATATCTTTCTTTTCTGTTGGTATCCTTGTTAGTGGTTCTATTTTTCATCCCACTTATCCGATATTTGATTTGGATCATGGCAAATACAGTTGTCTTTCCGTTCAGGTCAGTTATGTTGCTTTATTTATCTTGTCAATCTTTTAACTGAAATTATATTTTTCAGGATTTTGCTGTTCATAGTTTTTTCCCCTTGCCGAATAAGTAGAAGAAAAAAGCGCCGCCAGGAAGTAAAGTACAAAAAGCAATAGTAAAAACTTCAGCATTATTTTTTTCTTAGTCTGTATGTTAACAATTCTTCTGCAAATCAGTAATTCTTCTGTATGCGGGTTTTAATTGCTATGATTTATTTATAGTTATGCTTCCTATCCCTCGTCAGACAAATGTTAAGTTTTTTCACATTCGTCTAACCTTTCAATTTTATCTACGGTTATTATATAAAAACTAAATAATTCTTGCTTTTTCAAAAGGTACACGTTCATTTTTAGAAAGATTTCTGTTTATCGCCTTCTGTGCTTGCAATATATATATATAATAAAATCTTGCTAATAAATTATTTATGGGAAATGTAAATTACGAGAAACTTGATAACCCAGTAGAGGTTATAGATGAAAAACTAAAAATCTCTTGCTGCCAGATTTTCATCCTTATTAATTTTAAATCCAATCCAATTTTATAATCATGTTGGACGTGATGAAAATACATGTTCCCAAATGGGTTGATGTACCTATGCCAAAGTTTACCAAATAAGAGCCAGCTTTCTAAAATTCAAGGCTGTGACAAGTCAAGTAGCCCATGTTTGTGCTGCCCCCAGAATCATTTGTTATTTGTAATAAATAGCTGAATGATGTCATTGCCCAAATTTTTACTATTACTTAGGTATCTCTGTGCGTATCTGGTCATTTTTTAGTGATGTGATTTAGAGCATCAAGTCTGTTAAATTAAGGTTTTACATAAAAAATGAAGGTGACTATATCTTAAATTGAACAAGTAACTCTCCAAATTTATGACTCTGCTCAAATTTAACATCCGAATTTGCTGCAAGGGCCCATAATGCTTTATAATTTTTTGAAGTTACAAATGCACTCATACATATACTTTCCTATGGGTAAGTGGATAACTTACATTTGGACAATAGATAACTTTCTGATTCTATCTACAGTTGGTTACTTTTGCAAAAACTTTTTATTTTACATAAACTCGAGTACTGGTTAATGGTATATCATTTTTGTATAGAGTTCCAATGTTTTATAAAGTGCAGCATTCTTGTTACGATAGACTTAAGAATTTTTTTTAATTTAAATTGAATTTTAGCAAGTCCGCTAGATTAACGTAGTTCTACTCTGTTTTCGGTTGGTCAGATGTTGCATTTCCTAAATTTGATGGAAGTGTGAATTATAAAATTAAAATTGTTGGAATATTTAAAAATAAATTCTATCAATTAAGTGCTTAACCAAATCGAAAACGAACCCTTCAGCAAGTTTGTCACATTACACATCGGTTGCAAGACTGTCAAGTCAACTTGTCACAGTAACAAATCAAACAGCATACAGAGACTAGAAATTAAATTCCTAAACATTTTCGAGAAACATATGCATAGTGCAGCTGTGACTAGATCAATACGATATTTACCTTTCATACTTAAAGATTGAAAAATTCAGTAAAAATGAATAATGACTCGGAAAGTAGAAGGTAATAAGTTGTAAAAATGATGGGTTTGGATGAATATGAATATCAATATATATTTTGGTAGAGAGAGCAGGAGTAATGGATTCCTACATAACGAATCAGATTATAATTGGTCACAGAACTATCCAGAGATGAAATTTTGTGAAAGAATAAATACTATGTGAGATAAAAATTTGAAGCAGTCAAAATCCACCTTAGATTTACGAAAAATAACAGTTAACTTGTAATCTAGATAATATCAACTGTTCTTATACGATTTGTCTTCTGTAATCTCTATATGCAAAAAACATGTAAATACCGTACACAGTAATATTGTTCAAATCCCATACATAGCTTTACATTCCGGCATAATCGAATTTCATTGGACTTCAGCATCCAATAATGTAGGTAAGATAAATCATGCAAATTTCAAAATGCAATGACACTCCTAATCTCCATCCATTGAGTGTCCTATAGAGTTTTACCTTTTTTCAGTAGGTAGCATCGCATACTAACGAGCTTTCTTGTGGCAGAAAAACACACTCGGCTAATAGATTTACCAAAAATCATTTAAAAACCAAAATCGAGTCACTTGGTTAAAAATGCTTGATGCCAAATCTTTCATAGCTAATAAACTCGAGATAAGATTTGACGATAAATTGAGTTTTATTCTACTATATTTTTGAAGTGCTCCACTTGCATTTTAACTAATCTTACGTAACTGCATTTGGAGGAGTAAATACAAGATTTCGCTGAGCTAAATTGTCCAATAATGCTGCCCAATGGCGACTTCCTTGACTTAATGTTTCGCCATGTCCTATATTTAGACAGTAAAATAAAAAGTAAAATAAACCCATACAAAAAATAAATCAAGTTGTGATTAGATAACAGTATACATATGTATAGATTAACTAATCTAACGTTTACCATGGTAATTGAAAATAAAGTACAATTTGGAAAAATGCGTAAAATGACCATGAACTTTTAAAAATATTTGAATGTATTCTATTTTTCACATCACAACTTATGATATTAAAAAATTTAACATTGGCAGCCACGCATATGAAACGATGCTACCAGCTGTTCTGCTATTACCAATAAAAACGACTGAAGTTCAGTAAAAGAAGTGTTTTGTAACCCAAAAGAATAATTTCAAATCTTTGAAGGCAATTTAAATTTGCAGCACTAATCATCAGCAAGGTCTCTGGTAGAAAATAAAGAAGTTTCATAAAACTTACCTACAATCCAGAGTGCTGTTTTTGCTCTTGTGATTGCCACATTTAAGCGGCGCGGATCACACAAGAAACCAATGTTATCACTTTCTTCCACTAAATTGTAGTCAGCAGAAGTTCTTTTATTTGTTAATCGAGGTGCCCGAACACAACACAGAATAATAATATCTTTTTCTTGGCCTTGAAATCCATCAACAGTACGTATTTCAATATTGTCTTCTGGAATTCCGCAAATTGATCCGAGTTTAGCTTCTTTAAGACGTTGAATTTGACTTCTATACTGGATAATGTCAGAAAAAGGAAGTATACAAAAAAGCTTTTTTCAAAATTAAAAAATAATTAGTCTCTATTTTTTTAGTGAAACAACATAGTGGCTCTTTGACTATGAAAGGTAACGCAAGTTCAAAAGACAGTGTCTTAATCGAATGCCATATCTATATTTACAATGTTGATGCTGTCACATATGATTAGTGTCAAAAAATTATATTGCATAAAACTTTAACTCGAATATATAACAATCATGCTTTATTCCAATTCATTCACATTACAATTGCTCTCAATTCGAAGATATATTTCATTCAGATTACATTAATTGCAAGAATGACTCGAATAGAACACAATAGTACAATGAAGATAGGACACGTAAATTAAAGCTTGTAAGTTTACCGGTGCAATGATTCCAATTTGACCCATAAGGCTGTGATTTTTGTGGAGAATTTTTGCTTGAAAGTATGCTAAATGTTGCCTTATAAAATCCACCTCATAATCGTTGTAATAGCTCTTGTTACTGGCTGGACCAATCGAATAATTCATTTTTCCCCACTGTACAAGAATGATAAAAAAATAGCAAAACCAAAGTATAAAGTCAGCATTAATCACGAAAGAAATCGTTTGAAAAAATAGCAATCGATTTACACATGGCTTCCGTACATACTTTGGTAACGCGCATGAAACTTCGGATAAAACGAATTTTCTCTTAACAAATATTTACTTGTAACGAATAGATGAAAACGACCCGATTTTTCCAAGTTCAGCTTTAGTCGGGACACATATACGTATAATTTGGTTTGAAACTCTATATAGTTATCATAGAATTGACTTACATGAATATCGTAAAAGCATAACGGCCCATAGCCAAAGCAATAATTAAAAGCTTGCGGCTGTTCTCCATTTGATATGCTATAAGCATTAAAAATACATCAATCAGAATTGTTAAGTAAAAAAAATTTCTGGGCAACGAATTTTCACTCTCATCTGATTCATGTCAATAAACGTGCTCTGATTCGTGTACAGCATAAAATTGAAATAATTATTCAAAAACATAAAATAAAAGTTGCATATCACCCAGACTATAATAACTATTTCATGGTATTATATAAAAACTTTACGTTTTTTAGGAAAAGAGCTCAATGAGCGTAAACAAACATGAAACATTATTTAAATTCAGATTCTTTCAATGAATTGTGCTGAAGGAGGTAGAATCCACATGGTACGCAAAATTGGTGCACAGGAGAAGTTCGAGAAAATTGAAAAAAACGAAATATGTTCATGAATACGTAAAAGTACAGGTGCATTCATACGTACAGAAATATGAATGTAGGAAAATATAAAAGTATGCATGTATCATTATGTATTATATTTACCACTTAAGTTTTCCACCATAAAAATGAACACCCGGAAAAGCACAGATCTCAGGATGCATACGATACTGATTAGTTAACATATAGCTGTGATGTCCTCCTCTTATCAGTCTTTCAAACAAACTAGTTCCGTACATTGCGTTCTTTGCTGCGACACTATTGATAGTTGCAGATAACTGACAGTGGTCCCCCACCATAATTACCGTACCAGTGCTGAAACGAAATGGAATAATACACGATGGTTCAACTGCCTGAAAAAACATGTACAACTTTTATAAATATCATGATATTAGTGGTCTAGCATAAAATTTCAACATGCTAAAATATTTAAAATTTAGTCAAAAGATTGATTTCGCTTTGCATGAAGTGTAAATACTTCAGCAATTAACTAGCTTGATATTTAAATCAATGTAAAACATTATGGGCTTCTTTCCCCAAACATAGTACAGGGCATTGAATTTAAACAATATTAGAAATAGTCCAAATATACAAATTGAAAATATGCGACTGGATATTGCAAGCTATTCATAGCATATTTTTCTGAATTGCTTACAAATCGTGATTCCTAAAAAATCGGACATTATATACCAAAATATATTTAGAAAGAGTTCCTAAATGACTCCCACAAGACAAAGTGTCTCTTAAATATAAATGAAAATATTTCGATTCATGGGTCAATAAATGCACCATATCAGAATTGTTCTATTTTATTTAGCCAATCAAGCATCGGGAAAGAGGCTATGTAATCAGGGTGAAAATGACTCAAAATTTATAGAGCATACCTGAGCTGCTTCATCAATTATGACAGCATCAAATTCAATTGGGTCATTTGCACGGTTACTGTAACTGTACAGAATTGGTTCCAGCAGCGATTGAGATCCACAACTGCTTAGAGTAGCGCACACAATTTGTGCTTTCCTCAATATTGCAATCCGCTCTAATATATTTTTCTCATATTGTCCATACTGACCAAAAGCAACAGTTAATTATATTTTTTCTGTAAGCTAGCCTTAAATAAACGACCATTAACACACTTCAATGGACAAGTAATTATGCCATGCAAAATGACTCGAGTTTCAACGTACATAAGCATTGGATACTTTATCTCAAACATACGTCAAAGTTCAGCTTCAGATATAACATATTAATTCCCAATCATTTCGCTATATCCGATAAAGTTAATAAAATAATGTGTGGAGCACATACCAGCGAATCTACATTCGAGTTTTTGCTCATCAAGGAATCGATATTAAGGTGTGCTAAACATGGGTTATCGCTCGAACTAATTCTAACTGCATTGATTCCTTCGTGATTTAAACCGAATTCGTTCCATACAAATCCTCCCTGTGATAGCAACATTGAAATAGTGAATGAGGACATTCTTAGGGGGTTCTGTGTGTTTCATAAGTACATGAAACATTACAATATGCGAGAATGATATGATGTAAACTATACAACAAGGATGAGGTTAGGTTATCAAAATTCTGCAAGGCTCAACAATTAGAACGAAAACTAATGATTAAGCATGGATCATATATCATTTCACATTGAAAATTTACATAATTCAACCATATATTGGTAAAAATTACGGATTTGTTTAATAATACTAAAATTTAATATGACATGTTTTTAGATGTTCATAATATATATAGGTGAATGCGCTAAAATAAAATAAATGCCTGCTTTATTTTAAGCAGTAGCTCATCCACAGCTGCATTCGATGGGGCACACAATAGTATGCGTATGTTTTTCTTTTGACAAACCGAAACAGTTTTTGGAATTTCCTTGCCTGAAAAGTATTTGATAGAGTACTGAAGTTCATTAGCTTCTATTTATATATATATATATATGTGCTTTACATTTTATAGGCAGGCATATGTTCTTTCGATTGTAGGTTCAAAAAAGGCTCCTAATGCAAAATTAAAAGGAACCAAATAATTTTTGTTGGAGCTTATGAAAATAAAAAAATTCTGTATTAAAATATGTTTTCAAGTCCTAATTTTTTACGAGCTTGTGTCGAATAGTGTATGCACTTTAAATTAAGCAAAAATGAATACCTTCTGAAAGGCGCTTTAAGCTTCCACCTGGGATAATTTTTGCGGGAATGTAATTTTTTGAAATTGTTCTAGATGAATTGTTGGAGCATGCGCCAGCTAAGATCAAACTTACGATACCTAAAATGCACGTTGATTTTCCTGTAATGAGAAAAAAACAATTTACCACAAATAAAACGCATCTTTTGTATACCAACATAAACCAAAAACTATGATTGATATATTAAGGTTCATTCAAGCAAAAAAGAAAATGCACAAAAGAATAAAAGTAAAACAAAAACTATATATTTCATGAGGTAAAAGTGAACACTAAAGAGATTATTTTAAGAAGTCAAGTAATTTTGCATAAAACTTAAATGTGATAATATCATATTTAAGCAATGCCATGAAACATATTTCCACATCTTGATGTAGAATTCATTTAGTAACGACGCAACATGCCTAAATGATATTACACCCTACAAACATAAAAAAAACATCTATAGGCGGAATTTCTCAAAAGATATTACTATAGATAGGTTATACGAAATAATTATAGGTAAAATTGCACAAATATTTTACCTGTTCCAGGAGGCCCCTGGATCAAAGTAATACCCGTGTGCGAGCTGCTTAAACTCCCAAGAATCGCTTCCATCTGAGAGGGATTGAATCTGCTTGAAACTCTTCTCCAAAGTCCTTCATCAATATTGTCGGGACACTTAAAAGCTTTCTTCTCAGAATTAGTATCAGATTTGTATCGAGACGATCCTAATGAAGGGTCGAATAGGACATTTTGAAGCGATTGAGGCAATCGAGTAATCCCAAAAATAGCTTGGAATTCCCGACAGGCAGTTATCAAACATGCAATGCGTTGAAGAGAAAGAACAGCGCTGTGACCCTGAAGCTGGTGTGTTTCGTGTAAGAAATGAAATCATATCAGTATTACATGTAGTGTAAAATGGGCAACATCGTGTAAGCACTTCAATATTTCAATCTATCATTTTAAGACTTAATGCCTGACAGCAAAACAGCAACTTGGTATTTGAAAAACCAACTTATGAGAAAGCAAAGCAATGAAGCAGAATTACTCTAGATTACAAAGTTATCATATACTATTTAATTAATAGTATTTTTGAACTAACATCGTCTATTCAATTCTGACTCGATTAAGGTGACCTTCTTAGCCCCATTTATAAAAATTTCCTGAAACGAATGCTGAGAGGCAGAAAATTGCACTATTAACTCAGCAAGGTTCTTAAATGTTACTCTAACTTTAAATTTGCGCTACAATACAAAGATATCCTAGCTTTCAAAAATGAAAAATCGTTTTCACTTTAATGTGGATTTGAATTTAATATTTTCCATACCCATTGAATATCGGTGCTCTTAAGATAACCAAAGCCAGATGCACCTAATTCCTTTCCAGGTACGCATACAACCACCCGCGCAAATTTTGTATAATTTAGCTTGTGCTGTTTTGCAACTTTGAACTGCTCTGATCTAATTAATGACACAGTGCCAGGTTCCATGAGTGGATCCCACTGCTGAACTATGCCTAAGACATGCCCGTTTCTATCATCTTTCGTTTCACTCCCTCGATTAAGCCACTGTTCGCATCGAAGAGAAACCAAATTGCCATTTCCTTCAATGAAAATAACAGCACGTGAAAAAATAATTCAAAACTTAAAGGCATCGAAAGGATAAGTTCATATGAGCATTGCCTTAAAGAAATAATATTTTTTATCTGGAGTAAAGATAAGCAGACAAATAGTGAAGACAATAAAAACAAATATTAAATTTAAGTCCTGAATTACACTTAACTGCAAAATAAACTAACACAAAATTTTGAAAACATGCGCATGATGATAAACATTTCTCCTCACCTATTGTCTCGAGTTGATCTTTTGTTCCAATAAGACGCAGGACGAGAAGAAATAATGACTCACCATTTGTTGCTTCACTGCAAAGCAAGTGCGGTACCATTATTGACTCAGCTTTAAGAGGAATTTCAAAATTAGAAGTTAAGACACTGCTACGTGTTTCGGTAGCACATTCGTTTATTAGAAGTCGAGTGAATACGGATGCATATGCCGGAGGCGTTATCTGCTTTAGTGGTACAGGATTCAATAATTCTATATCAGCATCATGAACAATGCTTGGCTTAGTGAAAGAAGATGAATCTAAATTTGCCGTTAGTAAACACCATTTTAACACTTTGAGATAGAAGCCCGTTGGCGATGGCCATAGGCGAGCGATTATATTCGCGAACTTTCTTGACTCAGCTGAGTCAACATGAGCATATACTGCACTCTTCTTTAACGGTAGTTCATGAAAGGTACTCGACTTTAATGGGGAGTCACTATCGGAACACTCAGACAAGGCAGTATTTCTTTCTTGGGTAATCAATATTTTTTTCTCGCTGTTGCGCTCCGATGAAGATTCACGTGCTAATACATAATTTTCAGCCTCCGCACACTTATGCTTTATCATTTGGCTGCGAAGGCGCTGAAAATCTTTAGGGATTACCAGCTCTTCATAGTTGGATCCTACCATTGTCTTCAATCAATTCACCAATAGCACTTGCTTGAACGGCAGTTAATTTGTTTGGTGAATAAGGAATACAAAAAGTTGATATGTGGGTACCTAACTTGACGGTTCTATTACCAAGTCACTTGATGTCAATTTGGCACAGTCCACTTCATTAAAATCAATAATTCAGCATTGCAATTTAAAATTCGGACAGCGTAGAAATATGCGTATAAGAAAAGATGCTTGGTAAAATATTTCTAGCACACCTCAGTTTTGTATAGGTAGCTTGAGTCGAAATCAATGTAAAAATAATGTAAAGATAAAAAATTTGTATATAACTTTATTTTGCATTTACGTGATGCACTAGAAATATTTGCAAACTTACAATCCATGCAACTATGCATAGAAAAGATACAGATGCAGATGAATTTGCAATTGGTATTGCATTCTGATACTAATGCATATATATCCACAAAATGATTATTCTTTTTTTTATATTAAACTTGATATGCATTGTAACTGCTTATTCCATGCACACACTACAACTCATCAGTTATCGTGCAACCAGAGGAATACAAAAATTATTTTTAAATGCCAGATCGAAATTGACAAAAGATGCAACTATTGGTCAAGAATCAACCCCTAAAGCAATTAATTCTATTCAGTAGCTGCAGTATGTTTCTCCTGATACTATGTTGAAGTTTCAGTTTAGACTATAAGAACAAGTTCCAGCTTAGATTATGAGAACAGATATTAGGAACGCAATAGTCAAAAAACCAAAAGAAATGCACAAGAATTAGCATAGATAAGTTGCATTCAGTAATTTGCATTGATAGAAGTGAGAACATTCTATCAACACTACAAAATACATGCAAGCTGATTATTCAAAATGTATGACTCACTTTGAACTTCTACTTACGTGACTCTCCTTGAACTTCTACCAATGTGACTCTCCTCAAATCAGAATTGTACAAATCCTCTTGAATTGTATGGTTGCACGAATCTTTCTGAATTGTACCGCAGCTACAAACAGAATCAGTACTTTAGGAAGTTAATTCCGAACAACAAATTTTAGTAAGTGATATTTTGTTGTGTTGAAGTTATGTTACTTTTATCAACACAATTTAGGATGTAATAATATACATATTCTGTCACAAATTTCTTGTGTTTGTGTTGTGCGTTTCATTCCTAACACTATTCTTTATAGCAAGAATTGCAACAAAATTATTCATGAATTTTAAGGAAATTACAAATTTGATAAATGATTTAATACATATGCCATACTTGGTTTTTATGTTTGAGCCAACTCAAGTCAGCATTAGAAGTAGCCTTGTGTTATCTTAGTGTTAGGACCACATTTATAGTTTTTGTATATGTGCATATATTTGTGTGTACATAACTTGGCCATTCTTATTGGGCAGTTTTTGTTCTATATCAAAATTTGTTTTTTGTATTTTTGTTGTTCTGAATGAAGGAAATACTTCAATTGGCTCATTCTTATATCTATCTATCTATCTATGTATATATATATATATATCAATCTAGCTATTGGACATTGAAACAACTTCATACATAATATACTATTGTATATCAACCCTTCTTTCTTGTTTGCTTGGATTTTGTTCTGAATATTTCTTATTTATTCCTGATCTTGAAAATTGTTCCTAACCATTTTGAACCCCATTCCGAATGTTCTTGACATCTAGCCAGTGGCTCTAAATGATTTAGCCAAATGTCAAGTGACTTGGAGTTGATTTAGTCAAGCCAATTTGCATTGCTCAACTTGAAGCTGATGGAAGTGACTTTCAATCAATGTAACTGAAGCATCGGCACTTCTAATAATATACTGCTAAAAATATGAAATACAGCAAAGCACAAAAAACTGTGACAGAAATATATGTATTTATCATGCACTAATTGTGTTGATAGAAGTGAGTTAACTTCATCAACACAACAAAATATAAACCCTACTAGAATCTGTGCAGTTAATTTACTTGGAACGTCATAAATGAACACTGACCACAGCTATAAAAATAGAATTAATCCCTAAGGGAGTTAATTCCTAACATATACCCGGTAGTGCAAAAAAATTTGTAAAAGATTAAACCATATTTGCATCGATGCAATATATTATCTAAAATTTATCATTTTCTTTACATGGCCCTCACATATAAATAACAAATATATTATTGCAACTACAAGGTATTGGATCAGATGCTCAAAGCCATTGCCTAAAGTGCATCCAATATCTTGCCAGATTTTTGCTACCATTTGTATGATTAAAAAGTTATAGAGAATAAAAAATGAAAACTATAAGTCTCCAATATTGATTGGCTGACATGAGCTTAAAAAAATTAAAGATTTTGAATTGAGAGCAGTTAAAATTAATTGTCCAAGGTTTAGCCTACAATTCTGGTCTGAAATTTGACTTGTAATTTTCAGTACTTTGGCTCAGTCATCTGATTAAGCTGACTGGCCTTGTAACAGCTCATGTGATAAAAGACTACAATTTGAAAAAATATATTTCAAATAGACCTAAGATTTGAAAATCAGCTGCCTAGCATATTCATGAAGTAATTTTTCTGATTCACCAGAACTCTAAATGGGTAAATTTTTGGAAAGGCAGTTAGAACCAATCAAAAACAACCACAGTAGAATTCTAATGCTATTTTTCTGCAATTAAGAGGACGGATACAGAACATTAGATAAACACTAAACGTTTTTCATTTAAAAAACTGAATTTGCCTTTTCGGGTGAAAATGTTTTTAGCCTTATCTTTCCAAGCATAGTAGACAATAAATATAGTAGAACACTGAAATCGGTTGATCAGTTCACAAACCTCAAATTTAAAAGAAACTTGGGCAATAAAATATTAATATTATGAAGGTCAAAGAAGTCATGTAATTGAAGTGCATTAGAATTTGAACGTCCTGAGTTATTTTACTAATTTGTCACTCGTGACAAATTCCAAAACAGAGAGAGAAAAATTTCAAACCCACAAAAATATATTTTCTTTTCAGAATACTTACGACATTATGATAAATTCAACAATCTTCAGAAACTCATATTGGCCTGTACATCATAATGAAAATTTATGTGCTTCTCAGCGGATAACAAAGTTCGTCAATTTCTACTTTCCAGATATGGCTTTCAGGGCACTTATAGCTTTCGTTTTCATCCCCACAGGTGCATTAAAAACCTGTAATTTAAAATGTACCGAGTCCAAATTGCAATTTAATTGTATATAAGTTTTAAAAATGAAGTAAATATATGCATACATAGTATATTCTTCAGATACAATGAATTTGAGTTTAACAAATGCCCACTCAAAGTAAATAAAAGATATAGTCATAGTATGTCCAAATTCAACTTGAGATTTTGTAATGTAACGAATTTCGGATTCACTAGTTAGTTTGGTAATCCTGGCAATATATTCTGTATACTAATATTTATATATACACGAATGATAGTATTAAACTTTCCTGACCAGATTTAGCATCTTCAATGACTGCAGCCAACCGAGTTCCTTGGTCTATTGCCCTTTTCGCATCTAACTCTGAGGCTTCTTCGGCTCCACCAATGAGAAACACAGGCACACCAGCAGAAACCAGGTCACTCTAATATTATGATGTAGCACAAAATTAAATTTATAATGAAAAAACACATGAGATAAAAATATAGTTTCAAAGAATGATTTTACGATATGGAAGAGATGCTTTTAAGGTAAGTCATTGCCATACGATTTCTCAGAAATAAATTTGTACAAAGAAGATATTGTAGTTCAGTAATGAACATGCCATACACTTCGAATAAATAGAATTTGCTTTGTAAGAAATATTCAGTATGTCAAATAAACGATAAAGTCATTTTGTATCCAAGTTCAGCTTCAGATATTTAGATATGAGGAATCAATTCAATAGTCCCTAAAAATTTGTCATATCCAAAGTTTACTGCAATCGCAATAATTCAAACAGGAAATCTTACCAAAACAAGATCATTCATAATTTTTTATGCAACATTACCTCAAGTTGTGCATTTCTAAGTTTTAATATTAACCTGCAAATCTTTCAGTGGCACTTGGCCTGCGCATATAACAACATTATCAACTTCTAAAACTTCTTCTTTTCCATTCTCTAAGGTAATGTGAAGGCCATTGTCATCCACATGTCTGTATGTTACTCCGGATAGCATCTTTACACCATGCTTTTTTAAGCTGCATTGAAAATTCAACTATCAATGCACGGACTACATAAAAACAATTTAAAATTGGTATTTAAGCTATTTATAAAAGAAACATTTAAGTATAATCATGCGCTCAAATTTACAAAGTTAATAACTACAACATCAAATATACAATTGCTGTGTATTACCTTTTTAAGAGGCATGCATACCTATGAACCTTTCTTTGATCAGTTTCTAATTTTAATGAAAAAAGATCAATCTTGACAGCACAAATTTTTGTTTATAAATATTGCATAGATATGACTTCAAATATCATGCAATTTTCTACCTTGCCCGATGTATCCAACCAGTAGTTTTTCCGAGACCTTTACCCAGTGCCCCAGGGCGTCTCTGACACAGATATATATCCCTAGTCGCTTGGTGGGGTTTTGGTGGCTTTAATCCCCCTCTCGTGGAATATTCAGGATCTATGCCCCATTCTTCTAAGAATCTGTAGAAGATAGAAAGGTCACATCATTTAAAAATTGTTGAAAATAGTTAAATTAAAAACTCGACCAATTTCAAATGTATAAATCATTTGGCACCATCAAAAAAACACAAATATTTCAACAGTTACTTTTTGTAATTTTTCATGAGTTCCTTTATTCCACTCAAGTAATCTTATGCAAGAAAATTAATGTGCATAAAAAAATTGAAAAAATTCAGTTACAACAACAAAAAAATAACTAGATGGTACCGTTATATGCATGTTACATTAACTGCAATGATCTTATGAAGTTCACAAATAACAAAAGTGCATGCTTACTAATTCCTTGAATTGTATGTCAATACTAGAATATCAATTAGTTTTTAAATGTTACACACAAGAGCAAATTCTAATATTTCACTACATTTTCATTATCATTTAAAAAGGCAAGAAAGGCCCTACATCATGCTTCTTAAGGTCTTTTCAAAGCTTACTGAAACCAGTGAAATCTGTACATTATCTAATTTGAACTGCATAAGTTCATATTTTTTTGACAGTTTAGTTTATGAGGAATTTCAGTGAGATGAAATCAGACTCGAACTCAATGATTAAAATGTATATGTCTCACCCAGAAACGTCGTTAAGTCGCTCTTCAGGTGTCATACGCTTAGTTTTTTCTTCTAACAGCAAGTACTCTGCAACATCAAATCCAATTCCCCCAGCGCCAATTATAGCCACTTTTTTACCAACTGGCGCCTTGACTCGGATGAGTAAAAAATTTAAGCAATAAAATTTACTCTGATTTTTCAAATAATATATAAACATTGACTTTTGTTAGTGTTAATAACGTCTAAACTGTCATCAATTATCATTACAAATATTGAAATGGCAAAAGGAAAAATTACACTATTTTCAAGAATGCAAGCATGACAGACAAACATATGTTAATTAAAAAATTATAACTTAGAAGATATGATAATATCTATGAACAAAAATATTTTTCAAAAAATATATAGAACATGCATGCTGTGCATTTGTGTTTACCTTATGCCTTAGGACATCAACATATGATAAAACTTTGGCACTACCCTTAGTACCAGGAAATGACACTTCTCTCGGAAGCACCCCTGTTGCCAAAACAACCTGATCATAGCCTTCACTTAAGAGCATTTCAACTGTTACATGAGTGTTTAAAACTAGCTTCACTCCAGTTAACTCTATCTGCCTAGAATCATAAAACTTGAACTTTCTATATGAAGAAATATATGAAAATTGTCCTATATTAAGGCATATATAACAGAAAAAGTACCTTTTAAAATATCTAATAGTTTCGTAAAATTCTTCTTTGCCTGGAACTACTTTAGCCATGTTAAATTGTCCACCAATGTGCTCAGAGGCTTCATATAGTGTAACATTATGGCCTCTTTCAGCGGCACTGGTCGAGCATGCTAGGCCAGCTGGTCCTGCACCAATAACTGCTATGCGACGTTCTTTACCTCTTTCAACAGGTAATAGCCTAGAGTACATTGGTAGAAACAGAATCAGTTACAGTTCAGAACTTATTGCTTACTGCTGTACGGGTTACAGTGATATACAGGTAGATTTGAAAGTGACAAACTTGCCGGGATCACCAAATCAATTTGCTGTATCGGAAATCCGCATATATATGAAGATCTGAAACTGAACTTGATATAATATGATTTTTTTACCTATTCGCCGTAATTGGAAATTCTTTAAAAGCACTTTTGTTATCGGTAATAACTACTTCATGCTTTATTTCGGCCTAGATAAATATTGTGACTAAAGATATGAAAAATTAAGAAATTGTTATGTATTTATAATTTTCAGCTCTTGAAATTTTTAGCCCATCTTCTATATTATATATTCTAAGTCAAAAAAAGAAACCTTGGTAACATGGTAAAATACTAATATTTATGTGGTATCTTGTAATTCCAGCATTGTATTTGATAGTATAAAATCAAATCGTGAAATATATGATATATTTATATTTTTGTGGTACGAATTGATTTATTAAGATATATTTATATAACCTGAGTTCTGTTTCATGTCCAGCTCGTGGATTTACCAAGCATGACGCCAATTTTCCAACAAAACTGTGGTCGAGACAAGCCTAAAAGTTAAAAAAATATGACTGATTCATGATTCATAAAGTGCATATGAGCATAATTTGGCAGAGGATAAATTTTTATATTTGAAAACATTTTTCATTGCTTGTTCAAGTTTGTGTTACATATATGTAAATTCGTTTATTAAAATTAATTACATATGCATCTATTTCAATACTAATAAAAAATTATCGAATCATAAATTTGTATCAAAAAGATCATAATTTGGTTTCTTTTCTTTTATCCATTGAATAGTTCATATAAAATATTTAAAAATTAAACCAATATAATCGATATTTCAGGCATGTAGGACTTTACACTCATGATGATTTTATCATAATAGTAAAAAAAATGATAAATAATATTCACAGTATACATCCCAATTTTTGCTGTGATTTGTAGTATTTTATGGCCAACACTAACAATCGGAATAAAAAATTTGATCGTCGTCCCAAATGAAACTGATACAGTAAAAAAGAATAAATTTAATACTAGTAAAGAACTCTATATTTTTTAAATACAGTTCATTACATTTCCAAAAACCTGTATTCAGTTTTGGTTTATAAAATATGGTGCATTTGTAACTTTTTAGATGAATTCCAAACTAAAATGAAGCATTTTCTGAGTGCAATTAATGTTCACACAAATATCAATGAGTAAAAAAATGTAAATGTATATTTTTACTTGATTACATCCAATGCATGTATTGATTTCATCAACTCTTCCTTCATAGGCCTTAGCAACCCAGTAAGGATCAGCTAAAAGAGGTCTAGCCATGGATATCATGTCAGCATCACCTCTCTCCAGCACCTAACAGTAATATGCATAAATATATATATATATATAAAGTTGATTTTTGCATTAATTGATGGCGCACTAAAATATATATTCTATAATCAGATTGGCTGGTGTGCGTACAGATATCTCTAATCTGATATGTTCGATTAACTGTTCATTTTTTGTATAACTAATAAAATAAGTTTATGGGATGCAGATATATGTATGTATATGAGGTAGCATACTTTTAAAGCATCTAAAATGATAGCATCAGGGTGTAAAAAAATTCATTAGCGATAGGATCAGAAAATAATAAAGTACAGCAGTGTGTGCTGTGCATACACGATAAAATGGTATACAATCTAATTCCATGAAAAATAACCAGTGGTTTCACGAAAATGATGACATCATCAAATAAAAGTTGATAAGCTTTATTGTTCGATTTGATGAGATTTATGGATAGAATATCTCTTTTTTTCATAAACATTTTCAGTGGCTATTTAAAAATATATAAAAAATGAAGATGTTGCATTTCATAAGAGTCAAATGATGTAAATATAAATGAACACTAATTACTTACCTCTTCAGCTGTATGAGGCATGTTTATTCTATTTGTTGTCACCATAGGGATATTGAGGCCTTCTTGCTGGAATATAAATAACATTTATAGTTTAAATGTACTTCTAGAAAATAATTATGCTCGGTTTGTAATATACTTCAAGAAAATAGTATTACGAACAGTGTGAAGCTTGTTACAAATAACATTTGATTTGATAACAAAAAAAAGCGCCAAAACTGCCACCGGCAGTAATGCAAGAAAAAGATAACTAAGTAAAATTACAAAAAAATGACAGTAACTCCAAGATAGTAACAATCGAGTACCATCAAATATAAAAATGGAAAAAAATTCAGTAAAAATCCAGTAACAGCTTAGAAATTCATTCAATAGTATTGACTTTACTCTTACTACACTACATTTACAACAAATGAAATAAGTAAACAACAGAATAGTAATGAAATTCAGCCATTCAATCTGCCCACACACTTCTTTGCAGTATTACCGCTTTGACACCTAAAGTCCCAATACGTTGTTTATTTACCTTATTAGTGAATGTTAAATGTTCATCGCATTGATTTACTTAGAAATTACAAAACGAAAAAATTCTATATAGCATATGTATATTAAAAATAGCCAGATTCTATAAAATTTTTACCTTCAGCTTTCGTGTAACCCATGTAAAAGCTCCTCTCGGCACACATGTTGCAATAGTAGGAATCCTAGCTTCATGCCAACCAATACCAGTGTTTAGCAGAGAAGCACCAGCTCGTTCAATTAAATGGGCTAATTCTGAGACTTCTTCCCAGCTTGATCCTCCTTCAATAAGATCTAGCATGCTACAAAGATAGTTAAAACAAAAATGTGTATTTTTATTCTTATTTCAAGAACCTAGTTGACTTTGGTGACCGTGCATGCAGTAGTTATTCTTTGCCAATGTACATGATGAAGTTTAAATTGCAAAAAAGGGCTAAAAATCTTAAAAAGTGTACAAAACTTGTCAGATTTTTTGTAAAACAAAATGAAACGAATTTGGAATATACAAAAAACGACACTTCTATATGACAAATTTTTTATAATGATTCAAATTTGCTGATTTTGAAAGAGTAAATCTATATAATTTTGTAAATTTGTTAGTTAAAAATAATCTGCATAACCTAGATTGGACTCCAAAAGTTAGTCAAATTACCTTAATTAATTTAAAGCTGCATCTTTTTATGTTGAGGGCCAAACATCAGGCTTTGAATTCAAAAAAATATTGGCATCTTAGCAAAAAAATATATTGATATGTACCTAAGTCTGTATATGATGATAAAATCTTGAGTGACAGCTGCCCGTATACGCCTCACAATTTCAGTTGCAAAACGTGTTCTATTTGAATAATTTCCACCCCATTCATCGTTTCGCTGATTAGTATTTGATGTAAGAAACTCATTAATCAGATATCCCTCACTTCCCATTACCTGTTAAATAGATTAATAAATTAATTATCAAATATATACACATAACTCTAGTGCTCATATCAGAAAATGGAAAATCAACAGAAAATAAAACACTGATAGAGTATTTTCAATTCATTTGAAATGCCTAAAAAATGCATACATTTCTCTACAAATATAATTTTCAAGAATCAATTTAATTCATCGGGATATTCATTTTATTATTTTTGTGCACTTCTCCAACTGCTTGCTGACATAAGCAAACAGTCAGTATGCAATATGGTTTTTGTGTAAGACAGTATTCAATAACACACTGTAATAAAGAAAAGTAATAACGTAAAAGTTCATTACTACTAAAGTTTTTACCCATACATTCTAAACTAGGGAGCAACTCAATTTCTAATAGAGAATTCAGCCAATGCACAAAGGGGTTTAAATGGTGGAAAGTCCATACCATTCTCGATGTAAGCAAACTCAAGTTCAATAGTATATTTAAGCCAGGATTGCATGAAATAATTGTACATTCTGCAATTACGTACAACTTATTTTTTTGTCAATTATTGTGAACAGATGAGATATCAGAACGTTCTGGAGAATATGTATATATACAAATTGTATATAGTGAAGGAACTCACTCGTTTAAATAATTGAAAGCATCTTCCACATAACTTCAAAATTTGTCAAGTTTTTCACATACAACTTTTTCATATACCATACTTGTAATTTTGCAAATAAAATACGGTGATAGATGCTCAACGTGATGCATTATTTAAAGTGGCAGATCAGACACACCATCAAAATGTTTAACTTCACTAATTATACAGGGGAAGATGGTTGGATACAATGCAAAAACTTTGGATAAAGAATGTATAATGTGAGAAAGCACCAT
Source organism: Vaucheria bursata (assembly GCA_032358265.1). Classification (NCBI taxonomy): domain Eukaryota; class Xanthophyceae; order Vaucheriales; family Vaucheriaceae; genus Vaucheria; species Vaucheria bursata. Next base: position 152,186 of record JAULBW010056421.1, read on the forward strand.
AAAATATGAATTTCTGAGGATATTTCTAGATAAATTCTGCCTTGTATTGCAACAAAAGTGTAAATATATTTAAATACTTTCCTCGACACCATCATATCCTGCCTCTTTTGCCAGTACCGCTGCATTTACGTAGTCATTCATAGTCTGTTCGATATCAGTAGGAGACAGAGCTTTTGGTGGATAGGGGCTAATTGGAGATTTAATTGCTGAGGGCGCTACACCCCATGGATGATAAGCATATCTACCAGAGTGTAATATTTGCATACATATCTTTGATCCTTCATCATGAACAGCTGATGTTACCTCGGCATGCATCTAAGATAGAGTAAAATATAGTATTTCCGCTAAATAAATGAGAGTTCAGAGGAATAAAAATAAACGATGATAAATTTTTCAAATATTAGGTTGTACATATTTTAACCCATTGGATGGCATTGTGCTCTAGCCATTGAAAATGCATGTAAATATCGTTGAATGATTCATAAACACAAAACGATTTTTTATACTCTTAATTTGATTGAATTCTAAATCACTATGTAAAATAGTAATTTTGAAATTTTTTTAGCTTGTCAGAACTATTATGTCTTTTCTTGTTTAAATTCATCTCCCAAATTTTTTAATTTAGTTTATTGGCAGTGTTTGTCTTTTGGTGGCCAGTAAAATTTACTGGCCACCAGACGGCCAACTGAATTAAAGTAATTTTTTTCTGATATTACAGTCATATTTTTATAGCATATGTTTGACACTTGAAAACATTGCTTATTCAATTATCAAAATATAATGCTAAAATATCATGATATCTAATTTTTTAAGCATTTATATTGATAGCTATTTCCTTCTTTAATATGAGAGCAGATAAAAAAGGAAGATTAAACATTAATATGGCCTGTTAGTACACTTTAATTGCCTCTAACTGGTCACTAAGATAACAAGGAAATTCAGCAATAATATAGGTAATCAAATTTAAGGTATACTGTTGAAGTTTTTTAAATTCCTAAAGAAAAGTTTGTATGAGTAGAGAAACAAACATAGACATACTTTGGCTTCATTTCTTGAAGTGAGTTTTGCAGCAAGAGGGGAAACTGTCCCAGCTCTGTTAGGGGCAATGCCACCAGTGACCATCAATCCAACACCACCCTTTGCACGTTCAGCAAAGAAAGCTGCCATTTTAGTCAAACCACTTCCTAAGCCAAATGATGCACCCGGTCCCTAACAAAGTATGTAAACTTTCAAGAAAATAGATGAACTTTTGAGATGTAAATTTTACAACTATAGTTTCGAAAATATTTATTCGAATTGGCTTAATAACTTATAATAAAAAAGCTAACTTTTTAGGCCATGAAACCATGAAAAACAGAAAGATTCAAATTCTTTGTACATATAAATTTTGCTGTTGTGCTGCATTGCCCTAAAAATCTTCGCATTGTACTTAGCCTTTTCAAGTACTGAAATATATTTTAAAAATTCAAATCAAACTAAGTGAAATCATTTTACTGGTAGTATTTTCAAAATATTGAGCTTGCATCATATATCTACGGCTATTTTTATTATCTCACGACTTGAAAATTAATTTTTATTTAAATTGACATTCACAGTTATTCACGTGGGGTACACTAATCACATCAAAACAATTTTATCATATCTAAAAATTTCTGACTTTTTCTAAAATTTTTGCATTTGCAAAATATTTAATACTCTCGGTATCATCAAATATTAGAATTTTTACCGCCTCTTCCAACCCAGTGTGCATTGATCCCATCAAGATTCGATTTTTTATCTGAGTATGCCCCAAATCAAGTGGCGCAAACAATTTTGGAAAGCGCGACATGGTCATCTCAAGGATTGTACTGAAATTCCTTTGTTTACTAAAAAATCAACAGGAATCCGGAAAAGAAACCAGAGACGAAATGGCAACGATATCAGATACTAATAAATTGATAAGCTTGAATGTTACGACTGGTCGTCATGTTGAACTTGAAGCGTGAATTTACACAGCTGGGTTTTTCAATTTCCAAAACCCAGTAAAATGTTTGTCCCGAAACAATTCAAATACAGTTCCACGTATAATTCATAGGGCAACAATTTTATCAGTTTCAGCACCTCAATGAAATTCTAAATTAACAAATGCAATCTATTGAATTTGATTCCAGCTTATTTACTTGTTATTACAAGTATATTATAATCATGGTATATCGAAAACTTGAAATTGTAATAATGCAGGAAAAAATCATATAATTGAATTAGCAAAACACAATCATATTATCCCAATCCACTAAAGTTCTAAAGTCTAAATGTCCTTGTGATTACCATCACTGTTACTATTTTCTTTTGATATCATAATCGAATGAACAATTGTAAAAATTAGTCAAGCCAAAAAAATTCAGTCAGAGTTTTCCAATTTATGGTTAGAAACATTATTCATATGATCTTCTTATTCAACATCCTTCAGCCCATCATCAAAGCCTCCATAACTATTAATAAATAATACTTGTTTTTGTGGATTTTTGAATTTTCAATTATGTATAACCTAAACAGTATTGTTGTATCAGGAATTAACCCGTAATACGGTTAATCCCTTATCTTTGTAGTTGCGGATATTCTGACAATTTGAAATATGTTCTCAAAAAGAATGTTCTCTTTTTGAGAACATGATGCTTCAGTTTCTAGTTTAGTGTTGCATTTGAGAAGTGATCTCACTTCTCGCAACACAGGTTAAGAATAATACACCTGTTCCAGGCTGTTACCCTCTTGTGTTGTTCTCTTGTGTCCTCATCTCTAGCCTCTGCATCTTGACATGTTGTTAAAGTTCTTCTGATTTGAAATTGAGAGATCAACAGCTACTTTATTCTGATCAACTAATAGCTTAGATCAAGGATACTTTCAAGCTCAAACAAAATTTGAAGCCTAAAGCAATAAAATTTGTGCCAAACTCAGATTATTATTTCTATAGAAAGAAGCAATTCACTAAATTTTTTTCCGTTTTATATGATGGACATTAAGTAAGGGAATCTAAAATAATAAATCTGGATTGAATGCACTATTATTAGCTATATTGTGTACTCCTTTTGAAAGCATCATATTGAGCCTTGAAGAAAATGTTTCAGCAATGATAGATATTATATGGATTTGAGGTGTCTGAGTTTTTTTACTTTCTTCTTAGTGCATATCTTTCATTTTGCATATGAGTTACAAAGAACGTGGGAATTAAATAGGTTACAAAGAGTTTGAATAATTCGAAAGTTTAACCATTGGACATTGAATTTAAAAAATGCATCGCAAAAAATAATATCTGGATTGCAAAGCGCTTATTTTCTGACTCATTTTAATATGTAAGAGGAGGCTACTTCTGATAAATACCGAGCTTTTTATAAATTAAACAGAATTTGCACCAAAGCTTTATTTGATCGTGCGTATTAAAAAAAACTTAGAAATATTTAATACAGCAATTTGAAGTTCAAATACCGCACACAAAAATATATGTAGCTCTACACTGAGTTCATCACTTAAGATTTTCGCTATTAGAATTATTTTGACGGTAGCACGGTCTTATTTACCATTTTACTGCACCGCACTCGATCCTTATTATTTTTATTGCTCTGAGAACGATGATCTATAGAATTTCCGGTGTTGCTTTCGCCGCAGTCGCATTGTGCTCTTCAGGTGAATACTCTGCATAATGCATATCCAACACATGTAACGGAAAATTAACGCATATTGGTTTGTTGCTGGTCAGTTTTGTCATTTTCTCCAGCGTCTAGTAATGCTATACGAACTCGTGTTGACTTTCGAACATTTAATGCACGGATTGCATCAAGACCGCAAGTAATGGGAACTAGAACCAAGCATGTTATTAAGGTAATGCCCACACTTTTGCCAATATATATATATATATATATGTATGCTTTTTATTTTTTCGATAATCTATGCCTTTTCTGAGCTTGACGTTGTGTTTAAGTTAAGTTCTCATTGAACCCTAGTTCTCTTTTTTTTGCTTTGATAGCAACTAGTTTTTCTAATAGAAATATTTGCGTTCTCTACTATTTCCGTAATTGAAGGCTGTGGTTCAAGATTCAGGACGTAAGCCTGTCCTCATCACTGGTAATAATATCGATGTTACGCCTTCTTTAATGGATTATGCAAATAAGAAGATAGGTAAAGTTGTCGAAAAGCTTGGTGGAATCGTCACTAAGGTGATTATTTAAATTCAGAAATTAATATATCTGGCTGTGTTTGCTCTTTTCACTGACCAGTCAATATATATTTCCTTTTTAAATGCATTTCATTCAAAATATGGTAGTCTGAGTATTGATGTAAATAAATAATTTTAATGTGCTTTAACACCGCCAAAAATTGAGTATAAATGAATTGTAATATATTCTAACATTATATTTGGTAACATTTTCAAATAGGAGCATGTCATCTGTGATTTGCATAGGAATTCATCAATATGAGTGGCCTAGATATGCTACTTTTTCTTGCAAATCTGAAATATAGACCACTATTAAATCTTCGAGGTGTTGGCATAGTATCCCTTTATATTTGAATAAAGTATTTCATACTTTATTGTTCTTGCTAAGATGTATATTATTATAAAAACTGTTCATAATCTCTTTATCTCACTGTAGGTTGATGCGCATTTAAGTGTTATTAAAAATCCGCGTGTGGAAGCTGCTCACGTTGCAGAGGTTACAGTGTTTGCTAAGGGCACTGTGATAAGAGCTGGCGAAGCAAGTGATAATATGTATGCTAGTATTGATCTGGTCTCTGATATCATTGCAAGGAAACTCCGTAAATATAAGGAACGCAATGTAACGCAGAAACGATCAAGTCAGTCACTCAGGTATGTTCCTTTTAAACAAAAGTAGAATTGAATAGCCTTTTGAATAAGGTTGCATTGGTTTGCTATCTCAGGATTTGTGAATTGAATGATCCAATAATAATTTTGATTTAAACAGTTCTGTTTGAAGGTCATCTATCTTTGCACCCCACAGCTTTTATAATATCTCCAATTTTGCCATTTGATGATTTATAAAGTATATAATTTCTTATCCTTGTTCATTTTTATTTCATGCGATTGTTGTGGGCTTTAATTGAACAGTTTTTACATATTTTGTTTATAGTGAAATGACAGAAGAAGAGACACTAGAGGATACATTATCTGATGCTGATGAAAGGTGATCACCGTATCCATTTATTTTTTAATGCAATTTTCATTTATAATTTGTTTGAGTTTGGAAGTTTTTTGTCCCTATTATATTCTTCAAGCACACAAACCATTTTATTAATCCAGTTATTTTTTACAGTATCGAAAGTGATGCCGAAGATGATATTGACCCATATGGAGATGATGGTCTACCTCTGGCGGACATGAGTATTGTCAAACGAAAATCCTTTCCCATGTATATAATAAATTATTTTTGCACATTTTGAAATAACACATGATTTATCTAATCTACAATATTTGTCTTGTTGCTGATGATTTTGGTGCAGCTGATCTCCCTCAAATTGTCAGCATTAGTTTAAAGGGGCTATGAGTTTAGAATGCTTCTATTGTAGTTCGATCTTTTGAATTTTTTTAAAAAGAATTTTTCCATAGTTATAAAACTTTTTGTTATAATATTACTTTGCAATTGCATTTCCAAAATTTATGCTACTGTTCATATGTTTCAGGCCTCCGTGCACTGTAGAAGATGCAGTAATTGCCTTGGAATATATTGATCATGATTTTTATGTTTTCAGGAACAGCGAAAGTGGGGAGGTAATGTTTTACTTTTTGTCAACCGATTCCTGATTATTTGAAACCGATAAAAAATTTTGAGTCACCTAAATTATTTTGTACCTGTTAACAAAAATTAATCTTTTTTTGAATTTGGAATAAAAAATGAAATCTTCCTTCGCATTTAAATTTTGGCGTTTAATTTTTTCCCTTGGTATTTTGTACGTGATGACCATGCATACTTATAATGAAGACTTCTTGAACATCACAGTTCTGCTAATAATTCATTGCCAATTGTCGATTGATTTATTAAACATTTCCATTAAAAGGCTGTATGCATCACATTATTCTGTCTTGAAGGTAAACGTGGTGTACAAGCGTAATCATGGAGGCCTTGGACTTATCCAACCAGAACAAGATTAAGATTGTGGATTTTCATTTCAGCAATGCGACGTTCCATTTTCGGAGGAATGTTTTGCAAATACTCTGAGCAATTTCATAGTTGTGGGATATAAGTGACTTGTTTTGCTGAAGAGATGATTGCGAATCAAAAATATGCCTTAAGATTTATATGAAATCTTAATCTATGCTTTATTAACAATTGATATGCACTTTTTGTGACTTTATTGGTACACAGATTATAGTAGTTTGCTTCAATATATCAAATTAAAACTGGAATATTTTTTAAATTTTGATGGACAATTTTTGAATTTGAAGGTCTCATTTGAACAAAAATCCCATGCTGGCTCTAGTTTACCCTTGCAGGGTTTTGCTGTACAGAATAATAATATCATTCATGCATGTACTCGTGCCAAGCAAATCCGTGGTCAATCAAGTTTTCAAGCCATTTGAAAAGGAAATCATTGTCTACACAACAAAGCATATCTAATTTAATCAATACTGTGGACCCCCATTTAAAATGCAAGCAACATTAGATTGGTGAAGGATATATCTTCTATTGCAGGCAACTATCAACCTGATGTAAGGCACATTAAAGTAACTGCTACAATGATCATTCACTAGATAAAGAATTTAAGCCCAAAACACAAGCTGAAGTAGTTAGTTGCGGTCTAGCAAATAAAAGCATACAAATCCTTTGAGTAGTTGATTGAAATTCTGTTTGCTGGATCACAGCTTTCAATCATCCTTATCCAGCAATGAATAATGATGTTCCGCATTCTAGTGCATTAATAGGCAGGAACAAAATATTGTGGCACAAGCATTCAACCAGCTGGCAGTATCCCTTTTGATGTCTACTTCTGCCTCATAAATGAGGAGTAAATTTTAGGAGTACATGCATTATTTTAATCTACCAAAAGACCCAGTACCGGGTAGATTTAAATTTGACAAAGACTCTAGCTGCTATTTCTTTCTGCTGTTACTGTTTTCACTAGTTTAAGTCTGCAAATGTACTTGTAGGCTGAATAAAAGTTTATTCTGAGCAACTATCTATTTGAGTAATATATCATCTCCCCATGTGCAACAAGTTTTAATAAAACACATCAATGTTATCGGTGGTTCTCTATAATTTAGCCTATGAACCTCAAGCTCTTTGTTGACCATCCAAGACTTCATCTGCCAAAACTTGTCTGGCTTTGTTCATTCAGTTTATTGCTGCAACAAAAAGTTTCCATAGTTTTTGCTCAGTGGGTTGTGCAGATGTCTATTTTATATATTCAAGCAATTTAATTGAGAGAAAGCTAAATCGTAATGCAAAATTTAACATTCGTTCATTTTTCTTTGACGATATCAGATATTAATCATATACCCAGAACAACTGTACTTTTATGAACACTGTTCTGCCCATTTCTGTTTCAGCAGTTTTATACTCTAAAATCCTTATTTTTGTCCTTATTTGCCTGTAAATAGCAATTTATATCACTCATCCAGGGTTATTTTTATGTTTATAACTATTGGCACAAAACAAGCCTTGATAAACTAAAGGACAATAACTAAAAATGCTGCCAGTGCTGCAGCAAGTCTCCAATCTGACATTTCAATTATTTATAAAAGAGAGTACATTTGAACAATATTGTTTCATGTATAGAAGCTGTTACCAATCTACTTACGCACATAAAAAAGTCTTTGAAATGTTTTAAAAACAAGGACTTCTAACAGTTTTACTTATAATCAGATAGTTTTGCTAGCAATCTGGACACAAAAAAACTCATTTTCGTATCTACCAGCAATAGTGAAGTTCTTGATTTTATATATGCCTTTGCTCATTCACAGTATTTGGCATCTATAATTGTCAGGATATTTGCCAATCTTGCTATCCCTTTAAATTGCTACAGTACAACTGCTCGACTATGTTGGTAAATGTTCATCTATGTTTGCCTATATTTCGCCTACACCTTTTCTATAATTTTTGCTCCTTTTACCTATTTGCGCCTTTTATCCTATTTGCACCTTAAATGCCAAACCCTTTATGTCCACACCTTTGCCACAATCCTTTATGGAATCCTTTGTGAATCAACTACAAATTGCCACTTGTCATCTTTCTTATGGTTACTCAGAAACTTCTTTGATCATTTTCTACAACCAGTTCAACCTACAAAAGAATGATTCTATTTTCATCATGTTCCCTGGAAATTCTTCTTTACCATCTTCAAACTCCGTTTCAACTGACTGGATATTATTCCAAAAGTTGTTATCAAACTTTAATTCTGATTGAATCGGCTTTACTATCAATTACTTCGCTTTACTCTACTTTATTTCCACCAAAGACAATTTCTTAGAATTCTTTAAATAATTCTATAAGTATGACAAACTTAACAATGGAGATTATCATATTTACTTATGGAGCAAAAGATGCAGCAAGATTCAGCAAGATCCACTGGAGAGTCAATTTCAAGTGCACTTCAAGAGGGTATACCGCAGGAGCTAGCAGAGACGTTTATTTGTTCAGTCTTGTGCTAATGTTTACTCTTCTAAGTTTAATAAAACTTTTATATTTTTATTAAATTTTTTCTTTGCTTTGCTGCTTGCCTGCCCTCTGCCGTACATCGGACTTTGCCCACCTTAGGTACCTATTAATATATTATATTATTGTATCATCTCCTTCTTCCCTTTTAACAACAATCATTCCCATGATTATCTCTATTTTGGTACCAATTTTATCATTATCCTTACCCTTGGAGATTTCTATCACAGTTGAAAATAAAAAGTTTTGGGCATCAACTTCCTTGAAAGGCATGTGATGAAGGTAATAAATACCTTTTAGCATATTCATCAATTTATTTTAATCATGGGAAAATCCTTGTTTCAGTTATTTACAACAAAGCATATGCTTAACAGCAGATATCATTACAAAATGATTGAATTATTCTAAAGCTCATAATAAGCTCAAACTGCTGCCAATTTTCAAGCTTTTTGCACTTACTAAACCTTTTTAAAACATGACTAAAAGTTTAAATTTGAACCAAAACCTCAGCAAACTTTTTAATTACCACCTGACTTGTCAAACTGGTGTTCATGTTAAAAGGAAAAAATGCTGTTTAAATATGTTTTTCAGCTCAAATATTAACTTTTAAAGGTTTAAAATACTTGTAATATTTTTTAGTTTAATACAGCTTCCAATATTATTATACTAGTGGTAGTTCTAAAAGGGTATCTACATGAGCATAGTACTATATTTGTTAAAAGAAAGGAGGAGACGATGCAATAATATAATATATTTATTGGTACCTAAGGTGGGGTGAATACCAATGTAGACAGAGAGAAACAGCAAATACAAAAAATTTAATAAAGTATTAAAGTTTTATTAAACTTATGAAGAATAAACAGAAAAATAATACTGAACAAATAAACATGCCCCCGCTAGCTCCTGCGGTATACCCTCTTGAAGTGCCCATGAAACTGGCTCTCCAGTAAATTTTGCTGCATCTTCTAGTCCATAGATAATTCTAATGATTTCCATATGTATTCATGTTATAAATCTAGAATTATTTGTGTAATTCCAAGAAATTGTCTTCAGCAGGAATAAAGTGAAGTAATTGATAAAAGGATCAATTCTAACGGGATTAAAGCTCTGATGATTGTTTTAGAACAATATCCAGTCAGTTGAAGCAAAGTTTGAAGTTGGTAAAGAGTTTTGGGGTAGCATGATAAAAATCGAATTATTCATTTGTAGGTTGAACTGGTTGTAGAAAATAATCCAAGAAGTTTCCAAATAACCATAAGAAAGATGACACATGGCAATTTGTAAAGTAAATTCACAAAGGACTCCATAAAGGATTGTGGCAAAGGTGTAGACATAAAGGGTTTGGCATTTAAGGTGCAAATAGGTAAAAGGGGCAAAAATTATAGAAAAGATGTACACAAAATATAGGTGAATAAAAACAAATATTGGTGAACATAGCTGAGCGGTTATGCCGTAATGACTTAAAAAGATAGCAGGACCAGCATGTATCCTGACAATATTAAGGGAGAACTTCAAAAGTGTGCTGAGCGCTTTTCTAGTAAATATTCAGTAACTACTCTGTTATTGTGTATCATCTCTTTTTTGCCATTGAATAATATTTTCTTGTCTAGATATGTTGAATAATCAATGCTTATAATATAATATTTAAAAATTGTCTTCATGTTCTTTCCTTTTTATGTCGAATGATATGCTTTCCAAAAGCTATTTTTAAGCAAACAGCCAGTTGTGACTTGAAATGTATATTAGTATCAAATCCACAAAGTGCATGTGAGTATGCTATTGAGCATTTAGTAAGATTGGTCCAGTGATCTTCTGACTTCAAGTCCAATTTATCTCAATGCTCAATGAAAGAATGAATGATTTTTTCTGAGAAATATGCATACAGTAAGTTTATCATGGTACAATCTTAATCCTTTATCATAAAACAAAAATGCTTCTAGTGTTTTATCTTTGAATTTAACCTCTTGCAAATGCTGCAATATAAAGATTCCTTACTAACCAGAGGTGCATGTTAAAACTGTGCCATTTTCTAATGACACATTAATTCCTAATATTACTTATTCAATGCAGTTTAAACATAATTTATAAGCAATCAACTTTTGTTCCTTTAAATAAACATGAAAGACCAGCACATCATTTATTGTTACTTTTCAGTTAAAAAATATATTGCAATATATTCATCAATCATCTTGCATAGTGCTGCAACTAGCTTGATCAGCTTTATCCTTTTTGGATTAAGTCACTATTGCATTTCTACCTGATAAATTACTCTCACTTTTCTTTTATCTCCTTAGCTATAGTTTTTATTAATCATGGATATTACATGCACTTTAAAGATTGTTTGACTTGTTTGGTTTCTGCATTGTAAAAAAATTGTCTTTTTGTGTGTATTATAGTCATTCTATGTAGATCTACATATGCGTTGCATATGCTTAAGATGACTTTTTTGTTACTTGTTATTATATTAACTATCACTGTGTATCTGATATTGATAAAAAGCATGAGTAACAAAAATATTCTTTTCAAAGCTACTTTTGATGACCAATATTAGAATTGCTGCATTAATTGACATTGAAAAGTCAATTATGTTTCATCATTTGATAATCACATATGACTGGTTATCCACTATGTTTTTTATATATCATGTGATTGGAAGTAAAACTTGATCCTGCAGGTTGAGATTTGCAAGTCTTTGTCTGGTTGTAAATAATATACCATATTTTGTACATTTTTCATTTTGATCTATTTTGTTCTTTGATATGGCTGTCAGTTGTATGCTGTATCTTTAAATCTATAGCAAAATCTTAGCATTCAGATCTTAAGCTCTCCAGACAATGTTTCAAGACAAATATTGTATTATTACAAAAAGTGAGAACTGAATTATGATGGCAGATTTTTCTCCTTTTGCTTTCAAACAACAGCATGGAAGTGTCTTTGTGGAAGGTATGACTAATAGAAAGCAATGGAAAACTAAATATACTTGTAATGTTAGGAACTGTAACAATTGGTTCCAGAGGGTATTAGCCAATGACTTGGTTAGTACCAAGTAACTTGAGTATGTTTATTGTCAAAATTGCTTTGTTGCAAAGGTCACTCTTTGCAACACTTGAGATAACTAGATAATACTAATGTATTCTATTTAGTCTGTGCTCTCTTGTCACAACATAGGAGTACACTCCTTATCTGTAATTCTACATACAAAAAAAGATCCTTCCAATGATATCCACATTTTTAACATCTACACCATCTTTCATTATTCCACAAAGTATTTCCTCGGTGTTTCTCAAACCGACATCTCCGACAAACGCCTGATGGAATAACCCTATAATTAAATATCTGACCAATCCGTGCTTGACATTTATTTGATTGTAAACATCTCTCACTCTTCTGTTTTTCATCATGATTACCCTGCTACTGTGCAGAGTATCGTCATTAGTTTCAGAGAAGCTTCCTTCCTGCCTAATACACTATATTTATACTACTCTTCTAGTTTGTTATATTTATCTTGTTTGTTTTGCGCGTTGTATATTCTTATAGTTCACATCTCTTACATCTTTTGTTTATCGTTTTCATGTGGTTGTGACATGTAACATGCAAATCAAGCAGAGTTAACAATAAAAATTCTTTTTCAGCCATTGACGCTAATAGATTTTTAGAAATTTAATCAGGGGAGGATCAAGGAGGGCTCCTCAGCATGCTGACATTCAATGTTTATGATGTAATTATAAACTTGAAAAGAATAGTAAAACCTGAATTTAATTATATAGGATTTATTGTTGAAAGATGTCGGGACACAAAAAAACTATTCCTTTCATATAAAAATAAATAAATTTCAAATTTAATTTGTGACCGAATTTTCAGCGTCAAATTAGAAAGCGTAATATTCCGCTCAAAATTTGATAGTGTTTGGATTGGTTTAAGAAACGGAGCATCGACAAAGTATGAATGCTGCTTTATTGAATTGTTGCAGGAGCGTAGCGAGATTGATTATTGCGAGCGTTACAAAATAATTTACATCGTAAATGAACTTCTAGAAATTTGGCAAATTTACGGAAAATTATTTTGTTTTAAAAATATCTAGACCTCTATCAATATCAAGCTAATACTTGCATTAAAAATCTTAAAAATGAGTCTATTATTTAAAGGAAATGAAGCTTTTATGGATGGTGATTTCGATGCTGCGATCCAAGTTGTAAATATCAATATTTTTAGTCCACTGTTAACTTTAAATGCTTAGCTATAGAGCCCTAGCACTACTATTGGTTTCAGGAAAAAGAAGCTAATTTGTTTATTATAAGCCGAAATAAACATTCCGTTCATGAAATTGCTGCTGAAATAGTTATTGAGTTGTGTTTATATTTTTTTTAGTTCTACAATGATGCCATCTCTGAGGATCCCACTCTATTTGAAGCTTACTCAGCTCGTTCAGCCGCTCTGATTGAAGTGAAACAGTATGAGCGAGCTCTTCAAGATGTGCTTAGCGTACTTAAGATAGATTCCAATTACGAAACTGCTTTATTTCGCAAGGGACGATGCTACTTTGAATTGAAAGATTACAAATCAGCACTCGACGCTTTTAGGATTGGGAAAGAGTTGTTTTCGATTGAACCTGGAGGTAAAATTAACATAGCTCTAAGTGAGAAATCACACTGTTCAATTTGCAGTTATCGATTCTGAACATATTCGACCACGGAAAGTTTTTTTTATTGAATAAACAAGCCATACCATTGAAAAAAATCAAGCAGTAAAGCTTTTCAGCACAGAAACAGTATACTCTGTTCCAGCACCAGTAAATTCTAATGCATGTAACCATTATGGTTAATTTTAAATGTATTTTAACGAAACTAGACAATATATGAGCATTTCAACCCTATTTGACTTGATTTGTAATTTGTCACGTCAAATATTGTGCAAAATATAGAAATCGCTTTCAAGCTCATTTGTATGCATGCTCTCATGTAGGCAAACCTTCTAATCGTAAGTATGATATGTGGATTCGAAAATGTGAAAGTGAGCTTGAAGAAAATGGTCACATTTCAGTACCAAAACCAGATCGATTTTTGAAGCCAAGTTATCAATATTATCAGACTAACGAGAAAATCACAATCAGCATACTTGAAAAGGTAGTTTTAAATATGATTTTTTTAATTATGATTAACTGATTAATCAAAATAATTCGACCAAAATAAAAGAGATGCTGTACTTTTATAAGATGCAAAGTTTTAGTATCAAAAACCATTACAAATCGTTTTCAAGATACAAGCCAGAAATATAAACCTAAGTATTAAAATTTATATATGCATCAATTTTTAAATAAGCGCGCACTTTTCTATTTATCCAAGCAAGGAAACTACAATGCATCTTTCGCTTTTCTCAATATTACATTTCTCTTCTAGAAATATGACTAATTTTTCTGCTGTTTCTCAGCTTTATTTTCATCTTGAAATTAATATACTGTTTCGTTCGCAATAAGAAAATATGCTTATGCATGACAAGTTGATATGAGTGCAGTTTTTGCTGAGATTGATGAATTTCATTGCAAAATTTATTTATTCTTTCTGTCTTGTTCGTTTTCAGAATGTGAAAGAGGCAGATGCAACTGTTGACCTCACCGAAACTAGATTAAGAATTACGACAAAGAAAGGTGTTCTATTTGATCAACTTCTGTTCCAAGAAGTTCTGCCAACTGAGTGCCGTTTTAAATTTTTAGCTAGTAAGGTACTTGCAGTTTTATCTTTGGAATGTATTAAACAATATGATTTGGTTTATTGCATTTGTAAATTTTAGATAGCCCATACTTTTCTTGAAATTTTTCATCTAAATATATGTAGATGTCTATTTTACGGTTATGCAAATTCGATATATTTCAGTATGTGTCCTCGTATTTTGCAGCTTAAAATTCCCAACTTTTTCAAATATTTCATCATTCAAATTCATATCTTCTCAATTGAAATTCTATTTCGAAGTAGATTGAATGTGTTCTTAAGAAGAAGACTCCATTTTTTTGGGCTTCAACTGAAAAGAGTGGTAAAACCATGGCTGAAGAAGCTCATTCTCAACCTAAAGTCAAAACTGAATCTGAGCCTAAACTTAAGACCCCATATGCGAGTAAAAAAAACTGGAACGAGCTTGACATAGAATTTAAAAAAGAATTAGAGGTGATATATATATATATACTGGTATGAAATTTCTGTAGGGTATCACTTATGGTAGGAAAATAGTTGAAGTGAAATATTTATATAACACTGTGTATATTTTTAGCTATGAAATTGAACTATAATGTTGTGTAAATTACATTGATAGAGCATTTCAATAGCCTCATTTAACTGATTTACTTAGTTCCTATCTCTTGATATCATTTTAATGAAAGACATATATATATAATGTGGAAGCTTGGTTTTACCTCTGTATACATTTTTTAAAAATATAAGCAAAAAGCAACAAATGAAAACCTTATTAGTCATGTATTTCAGAAAGAGAAGCCAGAAGGTGAAGAAGCTCTTAATGTTCTTTTCAAGTCCATCTATAAGGTCAGAAATTTAAATAACTAAGTTTTGGGAATATTTCCTCGTATTTATCATTTGCACTTGTTTGAATGTCTGTAATTTAATGAAATAGTCATATTTTAAAGTGAAATAGTAAATCTACTAAAGGCAATTAAGTTACTTTTTGTTTATTTTATTTGTTTGCGATTTTTATCTTTTCAACAATTTAGCTGCCTGTTAAAATAGATTCATGTACAGTGTGCTTGCTATTTTGTGATATCATATTAATTTGAAATTTTTTGTAATTGATTGTATCTATAGTATTCGTCATTATTCTCTGATGTATTATGCATCATTAAAAATAATTAATTAATAGGATGCTGATGAGGATACACGTCGTGCAATGATTAAGAGCTTTCAGACAAGCGGCGGTACAGTACTATCTACAAATTGGAATGAAGTCAAAGAGAAAAATTATGAAGAAGAAAAACAGGCACCTAAGGGGATGGAGTGGCGAAATTATGAGGGGGAAAAAGTACCCCAGAAAGACAGTGATTCCTAAAATTGGAAGATATTGTGCGTAAGTTTCATACTGTATGGTATGAAATTATAAATCTTTGCATCTTAAAGTGAATGATTGATCTATTGTGACTGGACTCCTCGTAAACTTACGATTTTTGATATATATTCCGCACTTCGTGTATTATGTGGAAACTTTCGTGGTAGTAGAAGCATTGCTCACATTCGAGATTTCTTCAAACACTCTTCAAGATTCGTATAGTGACCATCTCTACAAGTTTACTAGTTAAAATATGCAAATATATCTTATTGCAATCTGCATTTTTCTGAAAAATTAAGAAAGAAATGATAACTTTTTGTTTTTTCACTTCAAACGTTTGTGAAGTTCATCGATTTCTATATCATTTGCAGACATGTCTCTCCAGCGCATGTATCCTTTGCTATCAAATTCCCACAACTCAATTCCATGAGCACGATAGTGTTTATTATCATTACTATATTCGTACTCAAAGCGAACGGCTATTCGATTGTCATTATAAGTCCACAAGTGCTTTTTGAGCTTATAGTTTATTTCTTTCTCCCATTTTCTAGCTAGAAATTTTTGAACTGCATCGCGGCCAATCAAAAATTCATCCCGATTGCGCCATATTGTGTCTTCACTATATGAAGCACTTACAGCAATGGGATCCCTGGTGTTCCATTTTGCTTCAGCAGCCTTTACTTTTTGTAGGGCTGTCGCCTGTAATTGAACGAAGTATAATCAGCAGCTTAACACTTGAAATATGTAGCACAAATACATTGAATCAATAATATGAACACATCATTCTGCCCATGTTACCCAAGACCAGCAATAATGATAATGTATACAAACGATTTTATCCCAATGCAATGGCGAAAGATATGGACCTTCATAATGGCAATATTTGTTCGAGATTCAATACTAGTATTAAATTGCGTGATGAATCTAAATTTTATAATGGTTACGGGAAAACATTCCTGGAAAGAGCAAGTGTAAAGTAACAAAACTTAAAAAATTAGTTATAAATATTTCAGAAAAAATTATGCATGAGAAGTCGCGCATTATCGATGGCAAAATGCCCTAGCACGATCACAGGATATAGCTATTACATTTTATAAATAGAGGAATCCACGTTGATATTGACCAGTTGTAAAGAACTTTCACGAAGTACATGTCAAAATAATAACAATTTTTCAATCAATACTATAAAAATTCGTAAATTAAGTGCGAATGAAATCGGCATAAGTAGCATTTTAAATCACATGTATTTACCTCAGAAAAGGGAGGTAGCGGATGTAATGCAGGCATATCATCGGACGGTTTTTTCCAACTGAAATGTTTCAAATCTGCGTTACTTAAATATATGTTACTTTTTGAAGCTTTATCGCTCAATTTCATCCTCATGTGAAGATGAACCTTATCATAACGACGCGCATTGTCTCTCCATATCCATAAATTCATTAAATGATTTCTCATCATTTGAGAATTCATTTACAAAGGCAAGAAACTCGAAATGTTCACGTTACGTTATTAGTGCGCTGCACATTTTCAACAAACACCTCACAATGTCGCATATTCCCGTTTATAGAAAAGTACATGTAACTTTCCCAGAATAGGAATATATTTAAGAATTAATGATTAAGAGAGTGTAACGTAATTCCAAAAAAGTGTTAATGAAAACATGATACAACTATTACGAATAGTCTCTATTTTTTTCATAATTTACTTGCAGTACTACATTACAACAGGAATGTTATTTTCTTTTGAGAATATACATTATTGAAGCAGTGAGAAGACAGACAATCAACAATCTGAAGCTAGTAGCACAAGGCCTCCACAGCAAGAACATGCAAACCTGAGTTCTTACTATTTTCTCATGGATGAAGGAAATTTGTATTAACAGTTTTTGGTTGTTTACTCATAGCTTGTGAAGAGACAAAAATGAAGATTTTGATTAATATGTGTAATAGTTGTAGATTGGATAGAACTTAACCATTTTGCTCTTATCCGGTATATTAATTTCAGGCCAATTCATTTCAACAAATTTGCATTAACTTGTGGCAAAGAACATACAATTCAAATATAATTCGATCTAATGATATGATACTAAATAAAATATCATGCCTCCTTGAAAATGGCTAGGAGAAAGACTGCACAGCTAAACAGTATCCTGGATATTGGTGTTTCTGAATGCTGAAGGAAGCATAGAAGTTTCCAAATAATCCACCAAAATTGCAATGACCAAGCTACTTTCTTCTATTCACATTGATATCATTGAATACGCGTAATTATGCAGTCCCAAAAAATATTCGATATTTAGAATAGTTTTTAGAGATACTAAACTAATTTCAATATCAGTTTGAATTGGAAGTGATTGGTTGTCTACATATTGTCACAATGTGTTTGAAGAAAAGGATGTAATCAAAATATACTCATACTGACTTTTGCAAAAAAGCATTTTGAGATGAGAGGCACTACAACTACATCCAGCAAATAAATTTCAAAAATCAATTGGCAACACCATACGTGTCATGTAGTATGATATAAAAAATAGTTACAATAATCATGAAACTTTGGTAAATGCGAACTCAATAAACGAATTTTAAAAAATATTTGAAAACGTTAAATCTTAGCTCTATGGGCTGGAATATATCAGTAATAGTGCTACCGAATCTTATGTGTGCCCTATTGTGCATAATTGGTTACATTCACTTTCCTCCATAACTGAGGCATTCATTCACTATCAGAGGGATACCTTTCACGATCATTAATACTCTGATTTTTACTTTTCATTCCTCTTACATTCATTGAGGTCCGTGAAGCACGTAATATTGCACCTATTCTGTCGCTATTAGCAAAGTTTACTGGAACTGATGGTCGTTCATGCTGAAGACTGTCTCTTGCATTTGACATAGAGACAAATTTTCTAGGACTGGGCTGGGGAAGAAATTCGTTTTTTTGAAAACTATGACGAATGGACTCGAATGGGAACGGAGGTTGGACAATACTCTGATGCTGATGATTCAATGCTCTATCGCATTTGTCGAGCAGGTTTCGTAAACGGCAGTTTGCAGCATGGGATTTGTGGCCTCCCATAGATATCGTGCTACATTCAAAACATTGAAGTATAGGTTGATCAGGGTCAGCTTTTCCAGTATGCGCATTAATGCTCTGACCGATAACATGCCACTGTAAATAATAAGTAGTAAATGTTGAGACTTTTGCAGCAGCATAACCAATAATGTTGTACATAGTTTGAACTGAATACAGAAATGGTAATGATAATATTTTAACATATATTCATCAAATGCTTGAACCATGAACTGTGAAAAACAGACATCTTAGTATACATAAGAATTGTCAAAATGGCAGTTTTAGCATATTTACCTCAGCTTCAACAAGCATTGAAACGGCTTCCTGGCCCAAAGGACCAAGTTCTGGAATTGGCAAAGTGGTGGGTGGTATATGAGTGTTCCCTATTAATCGAGGTTCCCTTACCGGCGCTGGCAGACAGGAAGACCGAGGAGGCATTGAAAGATGACGTGGCAAAAACATTTTTGCATACTCAACCTCTTCTTGATCATGAGTTGGTGAGGGATGAAAACCTGGAATCGATCGTGAAATAATTCCATCGCTAGACCAAGGCATACCAGCAGTTTCAACGCGACGTTTTCTATCTTTCCGTTTGCTCAATACCAAAATCGGATCTGTTTTGACGGGAACGATGTTTGGATTGTCCGTGCTAATTTTTACAACAAATCTTTGACTGTAGAAAAGAAAATGTTTCTACTATGAGGAATGCGATGATTATCACGCTATATATTTCATAAATAGCCTTTTGGAGCTAATCTTGTCAAAATTAAAATTAAAATGAATTATTGAAGCATAAACGAATAAAATTTCTAAAAGCAATGTATAAATTTCTCGCTTCTACGCAACCTGCGATGGTTTTTCGAAACCTCTTCAATGCGAAATCGCATAGCCGCATTACCGTTATCATCTGTCTCAAGTTGATGTGATGGCGACGGAACAATAGAAAGGATTTCTTGATTATGAACCTGATATCCGTTTTCGTACAGAAGTGTAGCCTGTATTGGTACGTGGCGAACATTTAAGGGATTGGATTTAGGGGTTTTAATTTTTAAGTCTATCTGAATATGAGCTTGACGACCACCTTCATCCTTATAAAAAGTGTCGGTCGATTGGTTTGTAAGTATTAGGAAGGTTGAGTCTTCGATTGTTGCATTTCTCTCAAGTCTGCTTATATGAGACACTTTTCTTGGTGCAATACTATGAATCCCATCCATTCTTTTCGCGATCACTAACCTGTGCGGGAATGTGCATGGATACTTTTAGAATAAATAGTATTCCGAAATACCCAAAAAATTTATTTTGGAATGACGTAAAGTGATTTGAGGAGCGAACGTTCCACAGAAAAGTTATCGACAGAATATGGAAAAAATTTCGCCGATAATGCAAAAAGAACTTATTTTAATGGAACGTTCTTAAAATAATAATGCTTGAGATTATTCGGGCCCGAATATCTCAGAGAAGTCATCCAACATCCTCTCGTACTAATGAATTATGTACTCGAAGAATTTTCCAATTCGTCAATGACTTAAAACTTAATGCCTTAAAATCCAAATCGAGGATAATTAAATTTTCATAAAATATTTCCATTAGATTTGTGCCGAATAAAACCTTTGGTCTACACTAGAAAACCATTACATCGAACAGAAAAGAAAAAAGAAAGGATGTCTCGTATTTATAGATAATAAAAGAACTGAGTAGATGACACAATATTATGCGTTTTCTTAAAACAGTTAAATATATCTAATAAGTATCCTTAACTAAAAAACAATAGATTTTAAACAGGTCGTGATTCAAATTGATTCGTAAAGCTTACTTCAACAACCCCCCTCAGCGACTAGTGTGCCGACAAATCGGTTATCGGTTGAAATTTATCCCGGTAACTGCTGTTAACTCTTCAAACTTTGAAATTCCCTCAAGGTTTCCAAATACTTTCTTTAGTGGAGCCTTAAACCAAATCAAAACAAATGCTCAAAGTCCCCATTCTTTTCATTTCAGTGATCCAAATTCTGTTGAATTACAAATGCGAGGCACATTTCACCGGATTTTGGGCTTGACAAATCTGATTTTAATTAATGGCAAAGTGCCATCCTACTGCGGTGCTAACTGACCATGCTAGTACATGCTCACCAACTATTTATTCGAATAATCGAATAATTTTGTTTAGAATTTCCATAATGTATCCCACTTTTGTTCCTAAGTTGGATCGCTTACAAATACAGCTATTCCAAACTGCAGTTTTCCAGCAAATCCCGTTCAGAATTTTTGACTATGTCTATATATTACCATATTTGTATAGTAAATACCCTAGAATGTAATCAAGAAATCAGTTCCATTGTCAGCTTGCATTATTTTTGGAAAAAATAAAGTTGGCAAATACTTTCAAGGCTTACAAAACTGACTCTTTTGTCTTGTCAGCCAGCGCAAGCAAAAGTATTAATTTTGTTATGATCATCAGAATGACTTTTTCAACAGTTTGAGCATTTGGTGCAGAACATTCATCAATTACAATTTCCTTCCTATTGCTGAATGGTGTAAATCCATTCAAACTCATGATCTACCCTCAGTGTTAGAGTAAATTTAAGGCAAGTTTAAAATTTGCAAGTTGTTTGGTCAACATCAACCTGCTTTGTCATTCATCATATTCCTTTATTCAATAAATTATTGAAATTTTTCTCAGTGCTAAAATGTCAAAACTGATGAGATCCTGCTTTGTACTTTTGGCATAAACTATTTGTCAGAGGATTCTACCATGATTTGTTTACTATGAATTTTTAAATTAACATTTATATTGCCAATCCAGAACTGATTTTTCAGATCAACCAAATGCATTTTCCATTGCCAAAAATTAATGGCTTGTCAAAGATAGCCATTTGTCATTATTCCTCAAGGCATCTGCAACTTCAAAATGAACTGAAAACTAATTAAAAAAGTAAGGATGGGCTAAGTGCAGTGTGTGTTTTGGAAGGCATATTCTATTTTCAAGCTACATTTGACTCTTCCAGACTTATCTTGCCCCCATATAAGTATACTTATAAATAATACAAAATTTTCAATCAGTGAAAGTATCCAGTCAGGCAGTTAACTGATTTATATTTTTGTAGCTAGTAGGCTTTGGCTCCTTTAATTTAAGTTTTTTATTATTAGTTTGATATCCTCAACAACAAATTTCATTCCAAGAGAATCAGTGAACAGACTATTGAAATACAAACACAAAGTTGTAGCTTTACATCCAATTTATTCAATTTGTACAAGATTGCAGTATTAGCACCAATAAACTCTTCAAAAATTTCAGAAGTAAGGACAATAGAATCTATAAATACACTAACTTAAGACAAGTTGTAAAACATTTATTGTTGCACACTGAAATTGATCAGTGTAATACAAACAGACATTTAAGCATAAATCATACAGTATATATTACTGTGTTGCTAGAGGTGAACTCTAGCAACGCAAGACAGACAATTATTCAATCATATGATGGACCAATAGTAATTGCGCTGTGGCACTATTCCGTTGGCTAAAGTGAGAACATGATGTCAGCAGTCAGAATTCTTAAACTGGGAACAGAAACAATGATGCAGCTAACATAGTTATAGGATTAACCGTTATCCAGTTAATTCCTAACAGACGCTCCCCTAGCTGCGGATCCTCATCCGGATACAAAGTGGTTCTTAAATTCCTAGACAAGTTGTTCGCAATTCAATAAATTTTCTTCGGGCTCCCAGCTATTGCTCTCCACAGGATAACCTTTCCACAAAACTTAAAATTTCCATTTGTTGCCAATCTTTTTTCCATCTAAAATATCTTCAACTTTAAAATACTCATTGGCTCTATCAAGAATTACAGGTGGAGGTCGAACTTGTACAGATCTTTGATACAAATTCTTTACTGGATGAAGTAGTGAGACATGAAACACATCATGCAATCTGTTAATAGTCCGAGGCAGTTGTAAACGGTAGAAAACTGGATTTATTCTCTTGATTATCTAGAATGGACCAAGTTTTTTCCAATCTAATTTAACAGATGGTCGCTGAGTCTTAATAAATCTTCGATCCAAAAAGACCATCTCCCCCTCCTTATACTCAAAATGTCTTTGTTTTTTATCTGCAAATTGCTTAGCCAATTCTTGAGCATGAGTTAGTTCTTGTCAAAGATGCAAAACAGCATCACAAAGACCAGACAGACATTGTTGTAGAGTAGGTGGAGAATTGGGAGTAAGTTTGGTGGACCAATCTACTAGAGGGTCAAAACCATAAGTTGCCTTAAATGGACTCATGCTGATAGAAGAATGATACTGAGAGTTATAACAGAACTCAGCCATTGGAAGGTTTGAAAGCCAGTTGGTTTGTTCGAAGTTAGAGTAAGTTTGGAGATATTGCTCCAAGACTTGGTTTACTCTTTCCATTTGTCCATCAGACTGAGGATAGTAGACTGAAGATAAGTTCTGCAAAATTCCATAGTTTTTCAAAAGGGCAGACCAAAATTGTGAGACAAAAACAGATCCTCAACCAGAAACAATATTATTTGGGAAACCATGTAAGTAAATGATATGGTAGAAGAACAGGTCTGCTAACTGAGCCAAAGTAATAGTTTTGGAACAAGCTATGAAATGAGCCATCTTTGAAAAACAATCCACAATTACCAGAATAGAGTCCTTT
>JAULBW010056422.1:0-52283 GCA_032358265.1 Vaucheria bursata
ACATGTACACATAAGTCAATACACTTGCATTTCATTATTTCTCTTGTTCCCTCTATTGCTGTTATCCATCTTCCTTGCTCCAATCTTGTTTCTTTGATCCTTTTCCCTTTCTTTACAAGTCTTGACAACGTCACAATATAGGAGCACACTCCTTATTTCTGATCCTACATACAAAGAAGATCCTTCATACAATATCTACGTCATTAACGTCTACACCGTCTTTCATTATTCCACAAAGTATTTTCTCAGTTTTCCAAACCGACATCTCTGACAAACGCCTGACGGAGTAACCCCATAACTCAATATCTGGCCAATCCGTGCTTGACATCTATTAATTATAAACATCTCTCGCTCTTCTCTGTTTTCACCACAACTACCCTGCTACTGTGCAGAGTATTGTTGTTAGTTTCAGAGAAGCTTCCTTCCTGCTCACACACATTAGTACACTACATTTATGACATTATTTTAGTTTGCTGTATTTATCTTGTTTGTTTTGCCCATTGCCTATTCTTTTCTTCACACTGCATACTTGGCTGTATACATTTGTATAAATGTATATACATGTGAATGCATGTAGACAATTTACAAACCAGTGATATTTTATATAATAAAATATATGCATTGTCAACAGTACTGTGTATAAGTTTACACAATATAGTACAGTAGATTTTGATGTATCAAGCTTGTCTTTAACAAGAGACACTTACACTTCCTAATAAACAATTTAGCAATAGTGTTAAAGTTCATCTTCAGATTTTTTTGGTACAGTTGATTTGAGGTACAAGTTTTCACTATAGTAAGAAAATTGGTAGTTCTAACTTGTTTGCTATGCATAAAGTCTGTTGCAAAATAAATTCAGTGCTTGATATGAGTGTTAGATAGTGTTCTTGAAAATGATAATGCTCAGTTCAAATTTTAACAACTGATTTTTTTAAGAAAGTTAAATTTGTATATTTGTGAACTTAAGTATTTATTCTTGAAAATACAATTTATGCTATTGTATTACTTATATATAAATATTTTTTAAATTACTATACAGGAATACACTTTTAATCAGCAATAATTCAGCCATATGTACCAATGTTTTATATACAAAAGATTCATATGCATACACGCTGGTGTATTTTGCTACAGCCATAATACATTTATGATTATGTTGTCACGCATACAGACATAATGATTCATACAGACATAATGGTGCATACAGATATAAATTTATTTTAATAATATAAATGATCCAAGTTGCATGTTGTATAAACATATACAATAGAGGTACATGTGTATTTACAGATACACTGTGTGTATGGATATAAATACATGAGCAGTATACTAATCCAATCGAGCACCTAGTATTCAAAATAATGATATATGTAATAAGAAATATAACTGAAAATTAATTATCTTGTACACTCTCTTTGAAAATCAATTAAATACAATATATCTTAAATACTATATATGCATGCAGAATAGTGCACTATCTAGTAAACCATTTAATATTCTAGACTAATCTCCTCTATTTTTTTGCTTATTTACTTATCATTCTAGAAATCTCATCTAGAAATAGAGATATAAGTATGTAAGCACAAAATAGAGAATATTGATTTAGAACATTATCTGTTATAATTAGCAAAAAGCAAAAAGAGGTAACCTATCTATAATGTTTCCACCTGCTTTTTCTAATTTTCTATTGTGTGTTTTATAGCAATCTAATGTCTGGTACAGTATGTCAACATTCACCCTGACTAGTAATCAAGTATTTTGTGTACAGTACATTATATATTTACAAACTAGTAGAGATTTTTAGATTCTATATTTTAGATGTACATTCACTCACACTAGTCTACTATGATACCTTGAGTTTATACATTCATTGGTAGAATTATGAATGACACACATATCTAGTATAGTGATTATACTCGTAAAAGTCAATGACAAGATACCTTATATAGGATAAATATATAGCTCAGACTAGTTTACTATACATAAACTAGCTTATGAATGCTACATAATACTGGGAAAAACTAACGGCAGACAAGTCTAGTAACTTACATAGATAATATATCTAGGCTTATCAAGTGAAGTAGATAGTAAACTGAAATCATGCAGATAGAAGCACAGAGACTAATCTAGGATACTACATAAGAAATTCACTCAAACTGGTATTGTATAATGTATCTAGCATATTAATTAGTATTGTGAGAGGCTAATGGGTTAATTGACCTTAACTTAACTCATTATCGTATCCTCCCCCTTCAAGAATTTGTCGATTGCCACAATAGCATATGCACTTTTACGTAACTATAATTGAATTAAAGCATTTTTTCGTTTCAGTTTAAGTACGTAGCTTTTGTCGAAAATATTAAAACCATGATTGAATATTGCAGTCAGCTATGACTCAGTAGTCGTTGCCCGAATCAAAGGAATTTAATAATGAAGGTTAGAAATGTTTATCGCATCTCTTGAAGTTTCAATTTGCTTTTAAGCTTTAAAGCCGCTCGCTTCTCTTGAATGTTAACGCCGTCTCCGTATATAAAATTATCTCAAAGGTAGATGCTTTACCAGAAATTACGTATTTTTCTCTATTGTACTTCTGTAGAATATGTAAGGAGTTCATCTGTCTATAGTGATATCGGTATTCAGTTATATTTTTGTTTCACAACTAATATTTGTACTTTTTGGATTCTCCTTTATAAAACGTTTGATTTTGCGTCGAGCAGAGTTAATATTATGTTTGATATCAGTGGCAGGTGGAAGGTCATATTCTCTAGTTTATACTCGATTGCAACATTTTAGAACTGAATGCACCATTGATCTTTCCAATTCGTTTATCGTGTGAAATCCATTCAATTCTTTTTTATCACAAATGCTGGTATTGTTTCGTGAAGATTTTTATTACATTGAATCATTAGCATTTTATACAGTTAACTTTTTTTATCCACTGGCTGCATACATAAAATCGATTTTTTTTCTTCATTGGTAATAATCAGCAGAAACAAAGAAAAATAGTTTTAAATATAGCAGAAAATATTTTAAATTTATTATTGCAGTTGCTTAAATCAAAATAAAATATCATAAATAGAAAAAATGAAAGTTCTATGACTTCAATGGCTTGAAACAGCTAAAATCATTGAAAATTGAAGAAGCATTTAATAACATACTTAAGAATTTTATCTCTAAATTGTTGCTATTTAGATTAAAATAACGGAAATTGTGAAAAACCGGAAAAATTGCTACATTATCTTACCCTAATTTGTAGAATAAAAATTGTTACTCATTCTTACTAAAATATGGATTCAAAAACAGGCATAAAGAATGATCATTCGCGTATTTCATTTCAGTCCACTAGAATTGGAAGGTCACGCTGCAATTGGTTTAAATTAGTCTTACATATTGCAGTAATATGGTTTGCCCGATTTGTTGTACTCATAATATGAAGAAATAATATGTAAATGAATATACTTCAAACTTCAGATGTAACAAATTTGCTTTTAACTGATTTCAGTAATAATGAATGAACGAAAAAATATATTTTCCCAAATTAAGCTTCAGCTTTTGGGTGTAATGAATTCAGGATATCATAATCTAATATGGTGATCTTGACAGTTCTGTTATATCTGAATAAAATATAAATAATATGCTTATATTTGAAATTAGATATAATTTATAGTTTATTTTTTTATTTATTTTTAGGAATTTACTCGAAATTTAAATGATTTTTATTTAAAACTAAAAATAAACGTCATATATGCCCTAGAAGAAAATGCAGAATACGCAGATATAAAAATTGATTGTGATACGTTATATAATAAATTTCGAATATAGCAAATACGCTGTTAATGAATTTTTACCGAATATGAATGAACAAAAAGTTTCATAGCGCCAAGTTCAACTTCGAATCTCTCAGAAAATGTGTGAATTTGGTGGTCTTAACTGATTCATTGCATCCAAAATTTCATATATATATGAGATTGTAACTTTTTTAAGTTCAGCATATTTTTCTACTTATTTATATAACGGAAGTAACAACTACTATATATATCTTGCTACAGACTGTTTAGTTCTATCTAGATGAAATTTGATTATATCAGTACAAATCTTTTTTATATGCATAATTAAAAGTACATTTCTGAGCTTTTTCAATTGAGTTTCTTTTAAAGAAATATGTCCTTATCCATCAGCAATGTGTAATATTGAGCAATATTTTTTTTGCAGGAGAATTTGGAATGCAACTCAGGAAATAAGATCATTGTGCTGGTTCTATTGTTAGGGATTATTTTTTCTTCCTTTTTTCATCCTCTCGATCAATATGACGCACATTTGAATAATTTGAAATTGCAACAGTTCTACTTGGAACTTGAAAAATTTAGAAGTGTAGTGTACAGCAAATGGATGATTCAAATGGAAGGCCAAAATTCAGAACAATATAAAATTCCCAAGAGATTTAATGAACTCGGCAATTCATACAGCTCTTCGTATATAGACAAATGCATACTTGTTCCAAAATATATGGCAAATTTCTCTGAATTTGAAAATTTTTTGGATGTTGGTTTTGGTGAAGATGTAAAGAATGAGGATGTGATATATATAGAAAAGTGTACTCGTATCCCAAAGTAGAACAATTTTCAATGATTGGAAATAAATGTGTTGCTGTATGTCAGTTATTTAAAATATACGCGACAATTACTGATTTTAAATGGTAATTATTTTTCGCTCCAAGTTACTGCATCTTTGTTTATTGAACGATTGACACAAAAATGTAGTCATACTGGTACAAATCTCACTATTAGCTACTTTTCAATTTGGATTGAAAGCAGGAGCTTATTTTTTTGACGATGAAATCTCTTGTGGTCTTAAATTGGAATTGTCGTCAATTGCAAAATTATTTTTCTGGAGGCCATACTAGTTTGAAAAATTTATTTTCTACTTAACTTCTATCCAGAGCAAAACATTTTATTAGTTTATCAATTTTTCTATGAGCTTTGCATTAATTATTTCACAAATATTCAAAATGTCACAATGTCTTTATTTGATGGCTTTTGAATTGCTCTCAACTAAGCCAAAGTAGTCATTTCAATTGCTTATTTTTTATTTGTTTTATTAATTTGGCATGTAATTCATGGACATATTGATTATATTATACATCAGCCGCATGTCAATGTGAACGAAATTTCGATAAATTATTGATATGATGCAACAAATAGCTATAATATTGTCAAGAATCTATGAATGATGGCATTTGAACAGAATATCTCATCCGTTCATTGTTCACATACTTACAGTTCTCTACCTGAACTGAAGAAATATTTTGTAATGGAAAATAAGCCTTTATGTATAGACCTCAATTGCAGCTTACAATATTCCAATGGTGGACAAGCACTTTCATCATGAATTAGCATAGACAAAGTAAAAACTAGTTAAATTCAATATATTTTGTCTGCACAGGTACATATTCATGGAAGCAATGAAAAAAATTTGTTTTAAAATAGCATATTCACCTCACATGAGTAATTTCTTTTGGAAGTTTTTCAGGCACAAATAGTTGATTACTGGTAATATACAATGTCCCCACAAAAATAGACTGGTTCAAAACAATATTTTGTCCTCCAATTTGCAATCAAAAACTTTTACACTACTTGCTTTCATATTTCTTAGTATGTGCTCTCAATTGAGATTTTCCCTTACATTGGATGTATTACCTTCATTTGGGAAAGAGCAAGATTCAATGAGAGTGGAAAATGATTACTAAGGTTTGAGTGGGGTGGACATCATCAGGTGGCAGTGCAATACCTGTGACATCCGTGCTGGAAAAGTGCAAGCACTCCGATCCAACCTATGTATAAATATTCGTGTGAAAGTTGGTGAACGATGTCCACCATATCAGTTTTCACACTGATAAGAACAGATACTACACTTGATCATAGCCAAAAGGCACGGTGATCGTATATTCTACTTATATAAAAATTATTGAATATTGTAATAATAAAACCCACGTGTTTTACAAATTTAAATCAAAGAAACTTTTACAGTTCATTCAGGCCCCCCTTGCGTTCTTTTTTCCACTACCGTAGTCCTGTGGGCAAGAAAATTATGTAGTTGATAAAGTATTATTTTTTCCAAAATGTGCTTCAAGAAAGTCAACAATTGATGTATTTCACTTAAGAACCCGTATACATAAAAAAAGTTGATGAAATGTTTTGTTAACATACTTTTTTCTTAGAACATATGTTATCATTTGCATGGTGTTGCATTGGGTAGGCTTGGGTCCGAAATGACGGATTAAAATCAAGCAAAGCTTATCCCATACCATGCTCAGAAAAGCTTCAATATTTATGCTAGTAGAGCAAATTTTATATATATATGCAGTTGCATGAACGTTTTTATGCAAAAAATATATTCATATGTACAAACATACATTTTGACAATAATCAGAACTCCAAGCAGTTCTTTGTATCAAAGAAAATGTATTGTAAGCAGAATTTTTGTAGAAAAGCGATGTGGAAGGATACTTGACTTGCGTGAAGAGTCATGAGAAATCGATTCATTTTACTAAAAATAATTATTTTGATATGAAATCCGACTAGTAATTTAAGTCCAGCTCATTTAGGTCGACACAAATTAATGTGCCCCAGTTTTTTCTGCAAATTAGATCATTAGCTATTCTGCCCTGACTCCGGAATTTTGCTCCAACGATTAGTCATGCTAAATTTCGGGCATATTTATTTTAAAAGAATAGTTTTTAATGCATAATTCCACAACTGTGACCTTTTGTTTGATTTAAGAATAATAGTTTTCCATGCATATTTCCGTAAATATGATGTTTCGTTCGAGAAAAAATGACGGGAATAGAATAGACATTTAGAATCAGTCCGAACAAACGCAAAAAGTAAAAAAATTTACGGATTTTTTTTTTCAGCAGCAGTTTCACTTTGATGCCGCTTTAAAAGCCATGCATTAATCATTTCGTAGCTCAAAAACATTATAGCGGTATTCGGTACTACTCTTACAACATGAGTTCCCATTCCTGCATATAAACCCTTTCGCCCTTCTTCTCGACCAATCACAATGAGGCTCTGCCACATTCCAGTGTACTTAAACACCCCATATTTCGCCTGCTCCCTGAGTCGAGTACGAACGACTTCATGCGGATACGTGCTTATAGTTGCTACGAATTTGCTGACAGCAGCGCTAAGGAAAAATTGATAGCTCGGTAATCTGTCTGGTACTGGAAGTCCTACTTGTTTACAGTGATTTTCATGTCTGATTTCAAGATTACGTTTTAGTTTTTCGTATAAAACGAACTGTATGCATCCTTCCGTACACCCCCAGTAGCTTGCAGAAAGGCCCTGAAAATTCAACAAAAAAGGATTGCGATGTAGGAAAGATGTTAGTAAAGAGATGAATTTTAGCAGCAATGCATACTCAATTTTGACGAAAGATTTCAAAGTACAAGAACACGATATTGCGACTTTTCAGTTCGTAATGAGTACAATGCATTGAAAGGTTATATAATTTTAGAGTAATTTGTGAAAAGTTAAAGAAGAATTAAAATACTTAACATCCCTTTCTAACTACATTGTTTACTGCAATTAGTGTTCATGTATTTTGAGGGACTAGTAAAAAGGATGAATCAACATATAAATGAAAGGATAAGATGAATCACATTATGGCACAATTCAGATCTGATCTATAAATTACTCTCGCTACAACCAATTTTATTTTGTAGCTCATGAATCACATATTTACTTATTCCAAATTGCTACAATAATTACAGTAAATAGTATAATACTAATTTTGGCAACTAATGTCATAAAATGCAGCCGACTCATTGTAGTATTCAAATCATTGTGATACTGATGCACTTATAAATATAACAAAAGCTTGATGAGTGAACAAACTTCATTCATTGGTCAAATAAATTATTCCATTTTGATTTTGCGATGATACCACATGCATACGATAAACTTGATGCTGAAATACCAAGGAAAAAAATCTTAAGAAATTTGACTCTAAGAAACTGTCGGCCAGTTTTCCCTCGTCCCAACAGATCATTTATGATTTTTAGAGGATTCTAAATCCAATAATAAGAATCCACATGTATAATGGGCCACTAGGAGTTCAATTCGTTCAAAACGGTTTCCACATCAATACCTTATAGAATCCGCGAATTCCTTCCGTTTGGAAAATATTTTGAACTGCATGTTTGTAACCAGTATATGCGACTTGACCCGTTGCTGTATTAGCCAGTACCTGTAACCATTTAGAAAATCACTTAAAATCGAATTTTTCAAGAGGGCAGTCATCCATAGTATAATGGTTATGTTGAAAAATTCTGAGTAGGGAACAAAGTAGGTTAAGAATAGTATAATATATATAGAGGGGTATACTGTTAAAATGGGCCAAACTAGTTTGAAAAAATGAAGCCTAAGATTTACGTAATGCTGATGATGTGGCCAAATGAAAATGTATCATTTTAACAGTGAAGTTGAGTGCTTGTAAACAGTTGTCAGTATAAAGAAAACTGTACAGACAAATGCAGCATGGTAAAGGAGAAGCCGCTAGGAGGTCAGAACAAAGTAGAATCTTATTCGCTTATGTAATATATGTTCTCTCGATTTGTTAGCATTTCGAAAAAATCACACATGACCACAAAAAATGCATCAAACCTTAAGAATTTAGTCTGCTAAATTAGGTTACTTTTAGGAGCTACCAGCAAGAAATAGATTAATTTATATATATTCTAATTATACTCATATAGCATGTAAATAGCTCAAATAAGGTTCATATTAAATTGAGTAAAATACCTAAAGTGTTGATTTGCATTTAACTAAGCAAAAACCGCACATGTTACAAAAATTTAATCTGATTCAACCGATTTTATACGAATTCAAATAAATTAATGATCTTTTTTGGCTGTTAAAGTTGGCTTTTATTTTCGTGTCATTGTAACAGATATTTAAAGAATTGCGAACGTCGACTGGACAATTTAATGCTATGAGTACCAGCTGTACAAGGGTATTTGATAGGTTGCAAATTAGATACAATGAAATTTGTAATTATTTCTATATTGGTTTAAGATTTAGGTCTATCATAGAGAGTTACATACATGCAGATAGATAGAGGCAATGTATAGAAGAGGCTGTTAGATAATATCAATTCATTTTCTAACCTTTCAAGAACTATCCTCACACACTATATTTCGAAAGAACAAAATCATTATGAGCTGAAAAGTCAATGCAAAGCATGTATTTTCCTTTTTCTTCCCATTTAAATCCTCTATCATCAGTAAATTAGAGACTCATTATTGTTTTTCAAATTCATTTAGTTGACTATTCTACACCACCATCCCAAACACTACCCATATAAATACTCTTACTCTGCCAATCTCAGTATTACATGAAGTTGCTTTTAAATGATTGTGAACAATGTTACAGTTTGAAAGGTAAGTTTCAAAGTTTCAATTTTCAAATTAGTGGTAAGAAAAAGATATTCGAACTTTTATTGCTCAACAAAGCTTAAAATTTGGTACAATATATATTGGGGGTAAGTTGTGGTACTTGTATTATAATATATGCTGTAGATTCACCTGCATCCGAGTCTTGACCATCCAGATAGGATTTGTAATTGTATTGCCAACAATTCCAGCAGAGAATCCTGCTAAAATATGGGTTAGCGTACCATCTCCAATCCGAGAAATCAGTGCATTTTTAGTACTTTCATACGCCCAGAAATAAGATGCACGACTAGGAATAATGCCTATGAGCGTGGGGGCTAAGCCCCTAAAAAATCCCTTGGCTCCCTCAGTTTTTGCTATGTGTTTAGCAATCTCCACTGGATTTGAAGGCCCCGAATTGCTGCACTGCAGTTGAGTTTTGATAACTTCGATAGGACAAGTAATTGTGCTACAAAAAGCAGCAATAAATCAAATAATTTTATAGATAGATGAGCGAATTTATTTGCTTTGCCACCAATAATCAATTAAACAACTAAAAAATAAGACTAAAAACTAGTTTTTTTGAAAACAGAATATGAAGGAATACTCATCTGTTCAAATCTCCTTTCATGAGTGGTGGATATTATTATCATTGAAAATAGTCTATTATGTTTCCTAGTATGACATCACCTGACCGAAATGTGGCACCTTTATTGCCAACCTTATGAATTAGAATACATTCACGAATATATTAGCCACAGAGTAGAAGTAACTTTGACCACTATCGATGAATAATAGAGTATCAATTTAAAGAGGTTTTACATAAATTTGAATATGTGAGAATAAAAAGAGCAATATTTTCTTAAAAATTCAAATTAAAGAATCACTATTTTATAAAAGTATGCTCTGAATTTCAAAGAAAGATACAAAAAGTGAAGGAAAAGTCAGAGAAAATTAAATCTCATCCTTTCAAACGATAAAAATCGGTTTTATTATAAATTTTAAAATCCTATGAATTGTTTATATAAATGAATAGCACAAACTAAGCATTGTGTACATATCCTATTTCGACTCTTGGATCAGTTACAATTATATAAATTTACCACTTGAAAAAGTCATCTTACTATTTTTTGATGTATGATACTGAATAGTTCAATAATGTGCGAATATAATTATTCTTCAGAATCTTTCATGACAATTGTAAAGAAAATGAATGGCCAAGAAGTTGAATCTAAGTGGAATGTAGTGCAAGCATAGCAAAAAATATAATCATATAAAAATCAACATGTGAAAAACATAGACTTCGTGTAATTGGTGAGGTCAGAATTATTACTAAGATAGAAATTTGTCAAAAAGGTAATCAAGAATAAAAAAGAAAATGCAGAGATAAAGCAAAGCAGCATTTGCCTTGAATACGAATTTCGAACATTTTATTAACATTTTCATTTTATGAAATCAATGTTACTAATGATAAAACAGTATACTGAATTATCTATTTAGCTGAAAAATAAAAATAGGTAACATAATGGTTAGTCTACTAGCGTTGCAAATCACTTTTAATCTTTAACGAATGAATTTGTCTAATGATGTAATTTATGTATAAATATTTTTAAGAGTACTATATTCACTGACTTTATATTGACCAAAAACAGTTTATAATATATTCAATTGATCCACATAATTTGATAGGCTATCTCTAAGTCGATAAATATTTAATGTGAAAAAAATTGTTGATATATATTGGTTGAAGCTTAAATTATAATAACCAAAAAAATTAAAAATTTAACAATATATACCTGCTAATGCTGCCTGCTAATCCACCAGCTAACAGCGAATAAAACCTCTCCGAGCGAGATAAAACCGATGCTTTACTTTCAGACACATCAGAATTTTGTTTCTTTGCAACTACTCGAGTTGGATTCACTTTTCCATTTAACGGCCTTGATTTCAAAGCAACGACAGATTCAAAAATACTACGACTATGCAACGGAGACGCAAGAATAAAAGAACCATTGATAAGTGAAAATACAAAAATAAGTATGGGAAATGAAGCGAATTCTATAAACTTCATCCTTGTGGTTTTGCAATGTGCTTTAAAAAAACAAATGATTTATGTCACAGAATCAAATGTTACAAGAACATGTTGAAGCTGCAAAGTCTTCAGAATTATGATGCAAGGCAAAAAAATTTTTTTCAGCAAACATATGAGATGATATTTAGTTAATTTCGATTTAAAAAGGTTATCTCAATTTTGATTTTTTAATTATTTTTCTGGATTTTTTTATGAATCTGAACAAAATGGGAAGTTCCAAATGTTAGAATATCTGCTTAAGATTTTTGCATCAAAATATTAAATTAATTGATAGAATTGAAGCATTAATCTTGAATCTCTATTTAATTGAAATATGTCACGTCAGCTCCTGGCCGCAGCTAAAGGATGGGGAAATAGAGGTTTATAAAATATCCATTACATGATAGTAATATTTTTTTCTAAGATGCAATTATGTTTCATTTCACGGAACACTGGTAAAAAGGGTATTTCTTCTAAATCGTCATACACTTTAAATTTTTAAGCGATCAACGTAGAGATGGAGCACATCATCTATAATTTATGAATTTTGGATTAAAGATAAAAAAGTATCGTGATTTGCAATTTATCATGTAGAAATAGTTATACTTTTGTCATTCTTACTGAACTTTAAAAAGCAAACATAAGTTATTTTATGTGGTAATTTATTTTGAATTATATGAACTTTGTTTGCCTTGTTAGAAGTATTTATCAAGTTACTTATAATACCTTTTAAAGGTAGCATGACCTAGATTATTTTATTTGAGCACGAATAAACGTTAAAAATTCTCTTATTACTAATGTGAGCAAAATTTGGCCCAAGTGTTGAAAAGGAAGTCGAATTTCCGGAAATTACTCGGTATATGTATATATATATTTCAGCAAAATTGAACGCACTATGATTTGAAAAGTCAGCATAGACTGCTTTTGTCTCTCTATAGTGTCATATGTACTGTTCTTGAAGCCTTACATATCTTTCAACACTTCAATCTCAGAGTTTGCTCTCAGTATATTCCTAAGGAGTTAAGAGTTAACTACTTGGGGAGTAAAGAATGTAGACTTTAAATTATAATTTTTTCTTATATTCAGTGAAGGATTTCTATTTTTCATGCACTGGCAAGATATCATCAGAAAGACGATATAGATGAATTGCTTGTATTTAATTGATTTATGACATTTCTTTGAATTTCTCTATAGGAACATTGAGTAGTTCGAGATACCAATACAGTGGAATTTCAAGACGATGTATGAGCACGGCTCAGGCTGATAATGACACATTCATGCAGGTATATAACAATGAGTTGTGCATTTCAAAAGCAGCAAACCGTAGTAATCTTTTAATCTCTCGAACTGCAAGTCACAAGCAAATGTATGCATGCATTCAGGCATGCTGATGCATACATACATAAATATATTTTCCATAATTACTACATGTTTTATAATAGGGTTCCAATAGCATATATGTGGAGAGCATGTATGCAGCATGGAAATCCGATTCCAGTAGCGTTCATAGAAGCTGGGATGCTTATTTTCGTAGTCTAGAGAAAGGTCAAATCCCTTCCCAAGTGGCTTTTACTGCGCCACCTAGGATACTCGAGGTAACTTCTTCATATTTTTAAGCGACAGACTAAAATTTCATGGAAAAGGGCTAGTGGTAAATCAAATTTGCCGCATTTTTACAAGAATTTTGTCTCGAATGAAAGGTCACAGTAATAATGAGAGTTCAAGTACCATTTTTATCTATAGATATTCCAAATTTTCATATCCTCTTTTATAATAAAACTTTTTCAATTGTTCTTAGGGTGATATTTTCTTCTATTTTTGAGTTTTGCATTAGAATTTATGGATCTCTTTTCGAATATTGATGTTTTTATAGTTCTTTTTTGCGCATATTCTTTTTTATGAGTTTAAATTTAACTAATAATTTGATCGGTATTGCTGATATTTGACTGAAAAAAGCTAAAAATGTTCTTGACTATGATTTAATTATTACATATATATATATACGTGCACATACATATATATGTATCTAGGGTAGAAGACCTGGTGATTCAGCTCTTACTCAATTTAAATTTGCAACCAGCCAAGTTTATAGTGTTATAAATTGGAGCTCAAAAAGAATTTGGAAGAAAATATAAATATAAAAGATCAATTTTGAACATAATTTTGACATCAGATTTGACGAATGAAATAAATAGTTCGGAATTCAAATTGCCAGCACAGTTCACTTTCACGGGGTTCAGTCAATTTACAATCAGCTATATATTTATTAAGTCTAGTATCCAGATCCATGAATATTTTTGAATTGGGTCATGAAGAATCAATTCCTGTTAATTTGATTCATCAGGACCTAATTTTAATAAACTTCTTCAATGGAAATTATAGTAATCATTGCCTGTGTTAAACTACAAAAAATTTCAAATGATTATGGTTCAAATGACCGCTAGTTCAAGTCATTGCTATTGAAAATAACTGTCAATATAATAGTCTATATAAAGTCTGACTATGCAAAACAAGGTATATGGTAATAGTCATGCAAAAATATCTTAACAAGATAGAAGTAGATGTAGACTTTTTAGTAGAATTATTTGATTGGCATGCTTTTGTGGATTAGAAGTTATGCACATAGCGCGTCAGCCTTCTGTGATTGCGTATTTCTTTCAATACGTTACAATAATTGGTTAGAAATAACTGACCTATGTTTGTAATAAATCGTGACATTGTCAAGTTTTAGTGATTTTAAAATAATAGTTTTATTTGTCACTTTCATTGGATTTTAATTGTTCTGAAAGAGAAGAATGTTCTGAACGTATTCTTGCACCCAAAAAAGTTCAGGGTCAGTCAAATAAACTGACGAGCAGAACAGTTATTTTTCCGTTATGATATGGACTAGTGCATCTGCAGCATCTTGCCTACTGCACAGCGGACAATTTATTGCTTTTTCGTTGGATTTAAGCAGTTCTTTACAAAAAATATTCTTAACTTATTCTTCCATTGCTTAATGTTTCGCCTCATACAGATATATTACGACCATAGATAATTATTTGCGCTCCTTTCAATGTCCATAAGGTAGCAAATTTTACCATTCAATTCAAAATCATATTTTGAAATGTACTTTAGTCGACTTTAAGCTGTATAATATCCAAAAGTTAACAGTGCAATTTGATTCATTTTTTCAAAATTTTTAAATTTTTTGTTGTAAGGTACCTACTGCTCATCCTTCGAGTATAGAAGCTGCTAATATATCCCCATCATCAGTATCAGATTCGCTGGGACTCTCCTATCTTATTAGAGCTTATCAGGTAGATACAGTACTTTTTTGTTATTTTCGAGTACTAAAAGAACTTGGTCCTTGGTTGAATTTTTTGTTCATTTCTAAGATATTGCTAGCCATGGTTAGTCATATTTGTCTATTTTGGTGCAGACTAGTATAATGTAGTATTAATAAATAATTGCTAACAAAAATAAAGTTTAAAGTTGTATGAAATTTTCATTTTTCTATCTTTTGAATGATATATGTATGCCTTGTTTCTCCTAAAAGTGAGATTTCCTTGGCTTTAAATGTTATTATCAATTAGCTTTTGTTTTTATAAACTTGGTTAAATTGAAGATGTGTTCGAGGCTTACTTTCTATTATGTACACATTGAAAAAATCTTAAGGAAGGGTTCAATATTTCACTTCTTGAAAATGTTTCTGATAAATAGATAATTAAACTATGCTTCTTTAACAAAAATAATATATGAAAGTTGTATTCAAACACTTTTGCCTTGAAAATAGAAAAATAATCATTGATTTGACTATATCGTAAAAGAAGTTTACAAGTGGCAAATTGGCATCAACTTTTATTTCCCAAAATGTATATTTTTTTCCATCAAAATATAATTTGCATTGTCAAACAATGAATAATGATGAAACTATGAATGTGCGCTCGTTTTCGAACCATGTATTTTTTTGTTTTATGATTATATGTATGTGTTCACTATAGGTTCGAGGTCATGAGGCTGCGAAACTTGACCCACTTGGGTTGCATAAATGGAGACCACAGGTGATTTATATGAATTCACGTACATACTGATACATGCATGCACACCAATTCATCGCCACGTACTTACACTATATATGCCCATACGCTGCATAAAGATATATTCATGATGATTTACATCTAACGATGGAGACATATATTTTGCGAAATGGATGATATATAAACACTGATGCCAGCACAAACATGTATTAACTATACGTATTTTCATATATGCAAAAATTCTGATACATGTACGCAAGAATATTGACACATAAATACAAAAAATAATAGTGCGTCCATACAATTATACTGATGCATACGTAAATGATTGGTACTTTAGTCCAAACTGTTAAATATTGATGCATTTGTTTGCTACAATCTATTAATGCATGCATGCCTTATTCAAAAGGCAAAATTGAATTTTTCAATATTTTTCTAAGGCCCCGCCACCAGAGCTTGATCCTAAATTCCACGGATTTGAGCAGCAAGATATGGACAGAGTTCTTAACCTTGTGGTATAAATTATATATATATATATTATTTTTCATGATCAAGTAAAATTTATTTG
The DNA here is from genome assembly GCA_032358265.1 of Vaucheria bursata. Taxonomy (NCBI): domain Eukaryota; class Xanthophyceae; order Vaucheriales; family Vaucheriaceae; genus Vaucheria; species Vaucheria bursata. Next base: position 16,089 of record JAULBW010056422.1, read on the forward strand.
ATTAAAAGTTTGTATAATGCCTTTTTTGAGTAAGAGTATTTGTATTTTGTAATAGAATTTTTGATCAATGAATTGCAGTGAATTCATTATTAAGTCTAAGCATTTTAATTGAATTTTTAATGCTAATATATTATATATTGTTTGCACTTTTATGTAAAATGTAAAATTTATTCTTAGCATTTATTTTTCACTATTTTTGAAAAATGTATATTTAATTTTTACTAAAATTTTTTTGAAAACATTGTCTTTTTTCAGTTAACTTTGAGGGGTTCTGATTTTTATTTGGAAAGGCTTCGTTTGGAGGGTTTTATAAATTTATTTATAAACTGAATTTATGCATATATATATATATATGTATATTTATAGTAAACTCCGGATATAACAAATTGTCGATACCATCAAGTTAATAGCTATTCGAAATTTATTATATCTGAAAATATGAAGCTGAACCTGGCACAAGATAACTTCTTCGTTTTTGTACTTGAGTACTTGTTATGAGCGACTTAGCAAAATATACGACATTTACTACTGAATTTGCTGTAATGGATATATATACGTACTGACAATAGCACTTTTTTAAAATGAAAATTGAATTATGCAAAAACAAAGGGCTTTATGTACAGAAAATAATACATATATAAATATGAAGGTGCCTATCGTAACCTGTGTAACTTACGAGTCACTTAAAAAGTGCAATAAATGTTGCTCTGTATATCAACTGTTCTTTTATTGCTAAAATGTGACAAAAAGAAGAATTTTGAGACCACGCAAGTTACATATGTTGATACATTTCTAGGTTCAATATCTATGTATAAATATTTTATACATAGGGCCGAAGCAGTGGCGGTGGTATGGTAGGTTACCTGGAAGAGTTGAATCGAGCACCAAGGTAAGCCTCCATCTTATTTGCTTCGAACCTTTATAAAATTGGCAGACTTTTCACAGAAAAATAATTATTTAGAAAAATTTTTGATGCACCATTTCTGAACATCATCGATGCATAATTTTTAAGTTTGTAAAAAAACAGAAATTTCTACAACATTATGTAATGTTTGAGGTTTATTTAATCCAGTGCATGTGCAAAATATGGTCACAAATTTTTCTGAGGGTCGAGCAGTTAAGTTACACCAATAGCTATCTCATAGTTAAACTGATGGTCAGTCTAACTGTTACACTGATGGTTAGACTGGTAATTAAACTCTTACGGTTAGACCGAGAGTGATACTGATATTCAAATTGACTAATAGACTGATGACCAAACTGATACTGTTTTGCTAATATCCAATTTCAAGCTCTCCTGTATAAAGTTATATTTTAATTTCTAGTGAAAGCTCCAATTGCCTGATTGTTTTTATCACAAATTTTATCATTTTATTCATAGAGTTACCCTACGACAAGTGGTTAATCGATTAGAGCAGACATACTGCCGAACTCTCGGGGTTGAGTACATGCATATGCGCAGCCGAGAGAAGTGCAACTGGATTCGCCGAAAGGTTATTATTGTTCTTTTTTCAATTTTTCATCTCTGCGTATAGGTATATTACATATACCCTTTCTAACTTAACATAAGGGGATATTAAACTTAGCGTGACAAATTTTTTGTGTTTTGTACGTACAAATTCATCAAAATATTCAATTAGTTTCTAAAAAATCAGTATTTCAATATATACAATAAAGCTCAATTTTCCACATTGTTATGATTCGCACATATAGGATAGGTAGCCAATATCCAACAAAAGAGACATAAAATACTCCCCTTTAAGAAAATCATCAAGTACCGTCTTCTGCCATATTTTTTTCAGGGGGGAAAATTTTCGATACGTACATCATAAAAAGAATTCGCAATAAAATTTGTTGGACAAAAAAATCTTCCAGGATGTAGAAAAACTTTTGTTTGTGTGCTACATTAAAAATAAGCTTTTTTGTGTAGAGAGGGGGGGGGGTTAAAAGATTAAGCTTAGCCAAAAATCGATTGAAAGTTAATATTTTTGGTGGTTTAAACCTTCCAGATGTTTTGCAAGTGGATAAATATGGCAGAAGACTTTGCTCAATTATGTAAAAACGATTTATTGTTGTAATAATTTTTGATTCAACGTTTTAGGTTGAAAATCCAGCTTGGTTGAAGTATACGAAAGAGAAGAAGCTCCACATATTTGAACGACTTTGCTTTGCAGATACATTTGAAAAATTCTTACAGAACAAGTATAATACAGTGAAACGATTTGGACTTAATGGCGGAGAATCGGTTATTCCTGGCCTTAAGGTACATAGGAATATACATATGTATATATTTTAGGCTGCAAAAAATGATGATTTGAATAGCAGTAAATGAATTACTGATAAATGAGGATTTAAAAGGGCAAACATATGTATTTGCACGACTTTTCACCTGATAATGAGTGTCCCTTTCTACTGAAAGGTTTAAAAATTTAAAATAATTTTTGCAACTTTTTCTACGATAGTCAGCTGCCTCTCAGTTTTTAGTTGAAAAATGCAGCTTGTGTTGTTCACCTAGGTGATGATTTTCAATCGGTTTATAAGTCGACAAGAATCGTTTCCATGAAAGATTAATTTTCTGGTTGATAAAGAAGAGCATTGAACCTTTCACTGGAGGTTGCATGTTTTGTCATTGCATTTAAAATATTATGTGTTTGCAACGATGTGACTACCCATGGCCAGTCATACTTGTTTATTTTGATTCAGACTAGTATAGTATACTATTCAGTGTACTCGATATTATTTGAATAAGCGTATTTGCCCTATGGTTGTTTTTCTCCAGAGTGAAAAAAAGACTCGTGTAGTAGTTTTTAAAGTGTGAAGTATAGACATGTTTACTTACGAAATGAGCAGAATTCAACGACAATTGTAGTCATGAAAATATATAATAATCTACCAAATTTTCGAAGTAAATAATGTCCACTATTAGTGGTACCAGTGAAATCATAAATTAGTCACTATCAAGAGTAATGAAGTGGAGGAAAGTGTTTTTCAGGAAATCAAAATGACTCAAGATTTTGAATAAATTTACATATGCTTAGCCTAGTTGGGACACCCCAAATCCACCCCAGTATTTCCTGTATTTTCTATTTGCAATTGATATTCCATAAACTTTTTATACCATCGGTTACACCAAAAACTATCAGTTAATCGAAAACAGTAGTTGCTGCATTATAAGCCCAGCTTGTATTCTTTAGCCCCAAAATGTCTGGTCCCAAGGTGTGCTTATTATGCAGGGATTGCTACATATACGATTAGAGATATCTATAGACACCAGCAGAGGGAGGTTGGTAGAGAGCAAAGCTGTCAATAGAATATATCATTCAGTGGACCATCAATTTATAGAATATCAACTGTATAAATTTCAAACATTTAGATTCGTATATTTTTTTAAATGTTTATTTCAACTGTGCTTGTAAAGGCAATGGTAGATAAAGGATCGGAGCTCGGTATTCAGTCGTTTGTGTTCGGTATGCCCCACCGTGGGAGATTAAATGTGTTGGCCAATGTTATGCGAAAGCCGATGCCGCAAATTTTCAAAGAATTTCAAGGTCCAGTCTTAAGATACTTTTTCAAATTTTAACTGAAATGCTAATTCAACTTAGCCATGCTATTAAAATGAGGGAAAATGACAAAAGCATAGAATATGCTGTGGAATTAACCTTTTTTTCAATTATATTATACTATACAGTTTGGAATTATAATCCGAGACTCATGTTAAAAACATTGATGATATTTACCGTGCTAATGGTAGTGTACAATACGAAACTTTCAATTTGAATTGCTAGGTGTGCATCATATATCTTTTCTCATTCAATATGACAAATTCTGGCAATCAATTTTAAAAAATTGAAATTTGACTTTTGGAAAATGTAAATAATGAATAATTGTACCAATTTATAAATGTTAAACAAGAAATTGTATAGAATCGAACAAAAATAATTAAAGGAGGGATACAGAATAGAGAACTGTATTATGATGTTATTATTACGTTAGGAATTATAACCAAGATCATGCTAACTTTAACAGTCATGTTCACAGCGTTCGTATTCGTGTACTATTCGAATTATTATTTTTGTGATTTTTTATTTCAATTTTGATGGAACAAAAATAATTTTACTAGAGAGTAATTTTTGTTAGTTAGGTGCAGGAAATTAAATTGCATTATGATGTTATTGTTATGTTAGGATTTATAACCAGAATCATGTTAACTTTTTCAATTTTATTGAGTAGGCACGCATTATACTCTAGAATCCAATAAAAATGACGATTGGTCATCATCCGGAGATGTAAAGTATCATTTAGGCACTAGCATGGATAGAGCTTATCCTGATGGACGGAGAGTTCACTTATCTCTAGTGGCAAATCCTTCACATTTAGAAGCAGTCGATCCTGTTGTTTGTGGGAAGGTATGCTTATATGTATAAGGCGTATGTATTATAAAATGGGCATTACATTTGCTATATCCACTGATACTTTGAATCCTTCTTAGGCTGGCATATGTATGAGTATATAGAAATTTTAGAATCCCCAAACACATTATGCCTGCTCATTTTTATTGGCCGCATGAAAATGGTATTTCTGATGATGAATTTTTATTGGCCAGTGATGATTTGCTCATGTATTTTTTCATTCTATGCAGTTGATGAATATATATGTACGTAAATAAATAAAAATTTTCTCGTCGTTTTTTCAGACTCGTGCGATTCAGTTTTATAATGGCAATAATGTTGAAACAAAATTAAAGGCGATGTCGGTACTGCTACATGGGGATGCTGCATTTTCGGGGCAGGTAAGTTTGCCTGTATTTAATATATATATATATATATCTAAATTATATATCTATTTGCTTTGAATAAAAATCAATTTATCTGTGTAAATTTAACAAGAAAATGATACAAGTCTAGGTAACAGATTCTCTTGGATTGTAACAATGCAGGCGTTGAATAGAATTAGATTCTACTCTGCAATCAGCATTGTCCACTAATGTGAATCGAATTTCAATTTCATTGAGTTTTTTAGTGCAATGATAAGATCCATATGATTCCATTTCCTTTTTTTGTAATCCTTACAAGTTTGTATTGATTGGTAGCTAAAAATCAGTGGTCAAATGAAAAGATTTGTTTATGTTTTGCATCTACATTGGTATACTGCCAGTATCTCTTTATTTATCTTCAATTTGATGTTATTTTGGTAGGGTGTAGTGTATGAAACGATGCAGCTAATGCGAGTAAATGATTTCAGTATTGGTGGGACGATACATGTAATCGTGAACAACCAGGTACTGCTCACTAATTCAATTCTGCATGATAATATTGAAGCAAATATTTTCAAACTTTTATTGATTTAGGTTTATATAAAAGTGGATTTTTGTGTTTTTTGTTGGAATTTTAGTGGAAAATAAAAGATACGCAGAAATTCAATGATTTTCAAAAGTTTTCGATTCTAACTTTTCTTTTTGGACCAATTTCAATTTTTCGCCTCATTTTGGTAAAAAACGAATTTTACATTAAAATTCCATGTGTTTTTTTACATGATTTTGCTTTAGTGAGTGCTTGCTGGATTTGCAAAAAGTTGTTAATTTACTTTCTAAAAATTTCTTTTAATTAAATTCCAATGTTTTGCACTGAATTTTAGTATAAAATTAATGCTGCACTAAAATTTCATACTTTTTGCATTTTTTGCAATTTAGGTCCCTTTTTATTGCAAATTTCTTAAATGTTTTTAAAGGAAGTCTGATTTTGGTAAATATTTTTTACTAAAAGGTTGGATTTACTACTGATCCTGAGAATGAGCGCAGCACTGACTACTGTTCTGATCTCGGAAAAACTTTTGAAATACCAATTTTTCATTGTAATGGGGATGATCCGTTAAGCGTATGTACCGCATTTGAATTGGCTGTTGAATGGCGACAAACGTACGGCGAAGATTGTATTGTCGATATGATTTGCTATCGAAGGATGGGACATAACGAAATTGATCAGCCCCTTTTCACACAGGTAAAAAAGAATTGCATCATTTATTTTTTATCTATATGTACAAATTGTTAAGATACTGCTAGCTACGTATAATTTTATCTTAGTTTATATTGATACAATCTAGTATACTAGTAACAATCCTTCTAAGTGCAGTAAGAAAACATTTTAGAATACTGTTCATCTTGAAGTAGAATTGCAATATGTAAACCATTCGTATCACTCTATTCTTTCTCTGTCAAAACTCTGTCTCTCTATAGTTTCTGTGCACCATCAAACACTAGTCTTAGCACGAATCCCAATTGAAAAGTACATTATATATATATATCTTGTATTTATACTACTACAAATAAAATTTATTCCAGAGTATAGGTATGACTACAAATGAAACATCTAAGTGGTCTGATGCTGAAAAAGTACACAAAAATTGCAATCAAAACAAGTGTCATCTCTTTATCGATGATACAGAATTAATTCTTCTATATCCGAAGTTCGTTGTACAGTGAAACCTGCAAAGTTGGACAATCCGCGGTGGATGACAAATTGTTCGATTCAACCAGGTGTTCAGGTTAAAAAGATGTTCGACTTACCAGGTTTCTATGTACGTGAAAATCTCAAACTGAACTTGGCAAAAGATGGCATTTTCGTTTATTCATTAGAAGTGAACTTGTTATATCAAGTGTTTACTGCATAATAATTTTCTCCTTTGCCTCTATCGAAAATTTCATTTTATAAAACCTTTAAGTCTCATTGCATGTACGATCGAAATATTTCAAGAAAAATGTGCTGTGTAAGCAGTATGTAATAAGTGGATTTTCATGTAATGTTATATATGAAGTGCAAATCCTAAATTGCTCTTAATGGACCACCATAAACATAATTTCCAACAATCTAAAATTATTGTCATTAAAAAACTCATATGCAAATCAATTTTTCAATCGTTTTAAAGCGTTTCTTTTGCTTATATGATTGTAATGTTGGATAATATAGGATATGTAAGGCTCAATTTAGGTTCAAGTTATTTTTTCTTTTGTTCATTCTTTTTGAAAGGTCACAGAAATGTAATAAAAATTGCTATTGAAAAGTCCAAACTGGTACCTAATTTTATCTTTTTTCCATTCAAACAGCCAACCCTTTACAAGAAAATAGCCCAGCATCCTGATACTCTGTCCATTTTTGAAACCAAATTGATATCAGAAGGTATTGCAAGCAAACAAGAGCTTGAAGAAATAAAGCAAATGGTACAGAAATCGTACGAACGGGATTTCGAGGCATCGAAAACGTGGGAAACGAGCAAAGACGATTGGTTGAGTTCGAAATGGACTGGATTTAAATCCCCAAAACAGTTGGTAAGAATTGTTTCTGTTTCAAACCTTTGAAGAGTATTAAGTAGAATCGGCCATTTGGAAAAAATATTTAGAAACAACTTTGAAGAATGACTTTTTCAAAATTTATCAGAGGGAATGTGTAGCATAGGCTGCTAAAAAGAACGATTTTTTAACAAGACTGCAAAAAATAATTTTATTTGGTCATGAATCAGTAATTAATGGTGAAAATACTCAGTTGTTCTATTTTCCTTTGCTTATGTTTTTTGGCCGATTTAAAGCACGATTATGTGGTTGAGATTTTGAACGGCTTCATGCAAAACTAAATACATGCAGAATATTCATTTGTTCTCCCACTTTTTTTACTGTGCTATATAGTATAATATACTTCGGATGTAGAAAAATACCTCTAAAGGAATTTCGCTTGTATCAAATTTTCATTTATAGGATCAGATTTTCAAATTATTGTAACGTGTTTTGGATATATCAAATTAATTTTAGGCTCCTGATAATTTCACCAAGAATACATAAGTATACTTTTCTGTATCTAGGGACAAGTAAGGTTCATATATATATATGCGAAGTCAACAAACTGACAAATTTGCTATATCCGAAATTTACTATAGTATTGATGTATTTGAATTAGTATATTTTACAGTATAAAGACAATGATATTATTTTATATTCTGTCTGTCAGTCACGCATTCGACAAACTGGAGTGGATTTGAATGTGCTGAAGAGGATTGGAGAGAAAATGACAAAAATTCCCGAGTCCATAACGCTTCATCCGCAGGTAAATAGAGTAATTTTTCTATATGACGCTCTTTTTACAGTCCATTGAAAATGTTCCTGAATAGTCGATATATTTATTTCAGCAATATTTGCAGTTTTTAGTTGATATATATAAATTTGAGGATGTCATCTATAATCGTTTAAAAATCAATTTATTTCGGTAAGAGTTAATTGCTTTATGTGAGCATGTATTTATAAAAATATAACTGTGCACGTATTCAAATTTCTCTAAATTTGCTTCTTTTGCAGTTGTCAAAAATTATTGCAGCGCGGGCTACTGCAGTTAGTGGTAAGTTTGTATACATAACAGAATCTGCTATACAGTACACATTAGACAAGAGGAATTCTTTTTCTAACAAATTTTTGCTTTTATCGAATAAACGATAGGATCAACTTATGCCCAGTTCAGCTGCAGATTTTTGGATATTACGAATTTAGATGTTGGTTCCAGCAAATTCCTTTTATCCGAAGTTTGCTGTACATTGTATTGAATATAGTTCGTTTTGAATTGTTTAATTTTAGTTTTATCGACTTGATTAAAGTAACACTGGCTATTCATTTTTTGTCACATATTAGTTTATAATGATACTGGCTAGTTGACTGCGCATGTATCGTATAATGGCCTTCATTGAATTGCAGCCATAGAAATTAATCTAAAAATATTGTTCCCAGAAAATCATCAGTTGAAGTAGAATATTTTTTTCTTGAATTGTTGGTTTCTCTATGTCATTTTGTAATGCATTTTTTTCCTATGAGTAAATTGTATCTTGAAGTCGTTGAACCTAGTAGTGTCCCCTCATGTATGTATTTTTTGTGGCCTCAAGACTCTTCTTTTTGCCTCATTTTAGCCATAAAATAACTATTTGTGTACAGAACAATATCTATCGCACGTACTTAGGAGGTACATGGGTTACATACATTATAATCCTCTCAAGTGCCTTCTAGAAAAATGCCATTTAAGAAAATTTGACATTGGTTATGGTTCAAATTATATTAAATTCTATAACAAAAATATAATCGATTTGTCCAATGAAAATGATACATTATGATCATCCATTCCTATTAGTCCATGCTATCACTTCTGGACAAAAACAAAAATATTTAAGAAATTTCTTAATTCAATTACTTTTTCACCTCTGTTCTAATTATAGCTTTCAATTGAAATTTAATTGAAAAACATTTTTCCAGGTAAATACATGTACAACTAAATCTGTACCATTAAAAAATTGTAATTTTTCTTCAGCTCTATATGTATATTTTCTTTTATTTATGTCAATGAATGCAAGGGAAAATGGTCAAAATGGAGTAATATTAACAATAAAGTACACTTCTAGTTGCTGAGACATCAAATTCAAAATACAAATACGAATTTTGTTATCAGTATAACACTTAGAACTCACAGTTCATGGTCCTTGTTTACATGATAGATCGTATATATATGGAAAATCTTCAAATTGATTGACTTGTATTACGGATGAAATCAAGTTGGAACAGTTACTGTTATTGACTGTATGATGTTGACAGGCGCTTTTATGCGTTTAAATGTCATTTTAATCCATAGGTGCATATATGCTGAAATCGGCATCATATGATTTGTTCTCTCTTGATTCCTATGCATAGCTGAATGTATGCATATCTTGAATTCCAATTTTGAAATGAGCTTTATTCTAATTACTATGAAATATGGTATTTTCGATTTATAAGATATCATTTTACATTCTTCAGAGGGTCGTGGCATAGATTGGGGAACTGCCGAAGCATTAGCGTTTGGGACATTATTGTTAGAGGTAGTGCCTACATGCAATTTGTATGTATGCATGAGTAATTTTTATTATGTGCGATATTTATGTTAAGCCAGCTTCATGTAATAGGTACAGTATGATTTAATTCGAGGTTGCTTAAGATGTTAATTTTTTTCAGTCTATTTTACCCAGTTACTTAACATCTTACTAATATAAATGTAAACGTAGGTTCATTACTACAATCCTATGTTTACTGTTTTTGAATTTTATGACGCACAAACGTATACGATTTTTGTATGTAAATATATTAGATATAATTGCATGCATTTTTTTAGTGTTCTCCGTGTTCCGACGCGTACATGTTTCTATTCATTCAGGGTAATCATGTCCGACTTACTGGCCAGGATGTGGAAAGAGGAACTTTCAGTCACAGGTAAGAGTCGAAAAAAAAAATAATTGTACGCATATGTACCCTGACCTAATCTTTCATATTTCATACTGTGTGCATGTACTGATAATATGGGCTCCATAACAATTTATGCATTACGGTAATTTATATATTATGACCGTTTGTACATTTTTGTGCTTTATAACATGAGTTATCTCACATGTAACAAACAATGTTGAATCATCATCTGTACCTCTTTTAAATGCTTTATAAGAAATATATGTATATATTCAATATATCTTTGCATATTCATTTTTATTTAGACATAGCGTATTGCACTGTCAAGAGACTAATCATCAGTACACGCCGCTAAACAATCTGGCACAAACTGTCAATCCTACTATGGTAATTGGACATCTCACTTACGCACCAGAAGCTCAAGCAATGGTATGTGTACATTCATGTGATTGGTCGATTTCTGAGATATTTTCCATTCAAAAATTCTGTTGACCGATAAAATGCCTTAAGCGGTGCGTATACTCCCTCAGATGAAATCCATATAAAAATTGATAGCACTGAACTAAAATTTTGAAACAATATAAATTTGCCTTGTATATCAGTGCATGTATGCATTCAGTAATCCCTTTTGCAAAATGCATTCAAGGTGACTTGTAAAAATACCGCATGAATAGAAACTGCATGATTCAATTTGCATATTTAAATATGAGAATCCACGGTAAAAAAATTGTGTTAGTTGGAATTTGATCATTCCTTCAGTACGTATCATATATTTAACTATTGTATAGTTTATCGAAAAAAGTGATTGATGCATTCAAAAATATTCAAAATAATATATTGAATTTTTGCAGTCTACACTATCGTATGAATTCATTCTACTCATCTTAAGAAATTGCCATGTGAATGTATTGGACAGTTACATTTTTCCCACTGATTTTGAAAATTTTTCATTTTTCTAGCACACTTTTTAAAATTTAATGTTACGTGCATTTTCCGCTTAAATGGTTTTTCTTTTATTGATTTTAAAAGAATATATATGTTTTCTTTTATCTTGCACATTTTTGAAATTCGATTTTAAGTGAATGTATTCAATAATTGTTATTTTTGGTAATCACGTTATTTTTTCTAGTACACTATTCGAAATTCGATTTTAAGCGAATTTGCAGTACTTGGATTCGAAATGGGATATTCGCTGGAGAATCCGAATGCTCTAATTCTGTGGGAGGCTCAATTTGGGGATTTCAGCAATGGTGCTCAAGTGAGGCTCTTACATATTGGATAATTTTATACAGTTTTATTGTCTGATGAACTGTACAAGAACTGTTGCACTACACTATTTGTTTATATACTTAGGTATCCACCATTCATTTCCTGTGCAATCATTTGCTTTGTGCGTATGAACCAAATGAATATATTAAATTGGGAAATTTCAATATTAAGATATTATCATAGGTAACCCAGAATGTGCAGATTAGACCGCAAAAAATGATGATTTGAATAGCAGTAAATGAATTACTGATAAATGAGGATTTAAAAGGGCAAACATATGTATTTGCACGACTTTTCACCTGATAATGAGTGTCCCTTTCTACTGAAAGGTTTAAAAATTTAAAATAATTTTTGCAACTTTTTCTACGATAGTCAGCTGCCTCTCAGTTTTTAGTTGAAAAATGCAGCTTGTGTTGTTCACCTAGGTGATGATTTTCAATCGGTTTATAAGTCGACAAGAATCGTTTCCATGAAAGATTAATTTTCTGGTTGATAAAGAAGAGCATTGAACCTTTCACTGGAGGTTGCATGTTTTGTCATTGCATTTAAAATATTATGTGTTTGCAACGATGTGACTACCCATGGCCAGTCATACTTGTTTATTTTGATTCAGACTAGTATAGTATACTATTCAGTGTACTCGATATTATTTGAATAAGCAGTTTCTAGAACAACTCTATCTCGAAGGGTAATGGTGTACTTCAATCTATATACCACTCTATCTTTTCCCATCTTCTCTCTCTTTTGTTTTAACATATCCAATCAACAAAAGCATATCTCGGTGGCTTTCTAAGTTATAGGGTATTTTATTTAATGTTCAAATTTCAGAATTGTTTCTGAAAGGTTCAAGGATTGAAATAATTTACTCACCTATTCTACAATAGTACCTCTTTGATTCTCAAGTAAAAAATGTATATTTTATGTGTACATAGGTGATGATTGATCAATTCATAGTCGCTGGGGAAGACAAATGGTTACGCCAGTCAGGGTTAACAATGTTGTTACCTCACGGTTATGATGGCCAAGGTGCAGAGCATAGTTCATGCAGGATGGAACGATTTTTACAGATGTGCGATGACGATCCTGATACTATTCCGCAGCTAGCATTTGAGCAACGCATGCAAATTCAGGTTTATTTTGCATATGCACCGTAACCCCTATAATTGAATCTCCTGTTATTTGCATTTTTAAAATGCATGTATGTGAGCAAGGATATATGTATATATGTAATTTTTTCCAGGTTATATTTTTTTGAAAATCTATCATAAATATCTGATTTTGTCAATGTTCGACTGCATTAATTTTTCTGATAAATGCAATCATGATGATCTATAATGCTGAAGTCATAAATTCCACTATCCACAGCAATTTTTAAGTCAGAAATACTATTAGATGGAACATTTACTTTGCCTGTGATATATATATACATGAAATAAATTTTATCTTATATTAAAATAAATGCACACTTTTTGTCCTATTTCATGTGGATTTTAATTAATGCGGAGTTTTGCAATTATAAATATGGAGGTAAAGTCGTCAGCATATTTTGATGAATAGTATTAAGTGCTTTAGTGGATTTTTCAGCTCCATTCCTTACATAGGGCTTCAAAAATTTTAAATCAGCCATTTTTTAATGAGCGTTTTTGGTCCATTGCTATATTTAGAAAAATAATTGTTTTGGAGTTTTAATAGTAAATATTGTGTTTTCAGCATTATTTTAATGAGGATTTTATGTGGCGTTTTATTGATTTTTACTCGCCAAATTGAAATATATATTTTTTGTACCTTTAGCATGCAAATTTGCAAGTTGTAAATTGCTCCACTCCGGCCAATTATTACCACGTTTTGAGGAGACAGGTGATGATATATTTCAGTATCTTAGAGATATTTTTATATAAAAAGTGCTTTATAGATTTTACCTTATGTATGTACATCAGAAATTCTTAATTTAGCATTATAACTGTAATGCCTGCTTCTCACATGAAAATATAACATTTTTGAAGGATTTTCTAGTATTTAATGAAGTTTCGGAATGATTAATACTGTTAATTTTTCAAATTGTACATACTGGTATGCAGGCATGTTTTTATTCATGTATGCATACATTGATAAGTGTAAAAAAGAAGCAGTTCGTTGAGCTGTCTTCAGTCTTTTTCTATTGAAACCATTTTATTATACTATAAAAGAACAAGTATTTTCTTTTCTTTATTTTGTCGTGTTGCCTTTTTGTTGGAGCTTTTTCAGTACACTTTTATTTTAAATGAATTTTTACTTTTTATAAAATATTTACATATATATATATATATGTATGCATTTAATCGATATATTCTAATGTTTTTCCACTATGATTTAATATGCAATATTGATTCAAATCCTATAATTGTGGAAATTATTTTAGTAGGCATACAGGAAAGATGGTAAAATAACACTTGATACTAATATACTAATATTTATCAAGAAGATTTATATAGTAATCTATATTTGCTTAGCTGGCAATATACTGCTGTTACATACAGTTCACAGTTCAGTTAGTATGGTTTACAGTTCTACCTATTCATGCTAAGACTCTGATGTTCTCTGGTACTTTGGTGGATAATTGCTGTACCTTGAGAATGCTATTCAAATATATTGATAAATCGTCATTTTTTTAGGTTCACCGAGAATTTCGTAAGCCGCTAGTCGTAGTTTCTCCTAAAAAACTGCTACGATTCAAGGTAAATACCATAAAAATTAGTTTTTTTGGTACTCGTGCAATTGCATGTAACGATAGGTAGTGGTGCATATTTATGTTGATATAGTTAACTACTGACATGCAAAGTTAACAATTTGTGCATGAAATATTTCAACTAAGCGTTTGATATGATATATATGTATTTTTTTTGCAGATATTTTATTTGCAATTTTAATATACATCCAAGTTCTGTCCTTTTTTTAGTAGAACTGTTCTAAAATATTGTTCTATACCTGCATATTGAAATAATGACTAGTACACTGGATAGTATAGTAGTCTCATCACTTTCAAAATAAGAAAACTTATGTTTTTATTTTGAAATAAACTGGTCCTTATTTAAATTTATGCAATGCTTATAAATCTGTTGAAACATGAGACCTTGACTTGAAAATCGAATTTTTCTGATAGTAATGTCATTCCATTTAAATTTAACCAGTAGGATCGAGAACTTTTTACTCAATCGCAAGATAATAATTATTCTAATTTTAGAATTATTGTTCTTTTTAGCTTATAAACTGCTACTGCCAAAAAAAATTTGCTTTTTAAGATATTTTAAGTAATGTACCCACATATTTTTTAAACAGGATGCAACATCGAGTTTAGATGAAATGGGCCCTGGTACTATGTTTCAGCGATTATATTCAGAAGAAAATGCAGATATTTCTTCCGCTCCTTCAAATGTTAAAAAATTAATTTTTTGCTCTGGACAAATATACTACGATTTAATACAAGAGAGGGAAAAGGTACAGTTTTTTTCAAATGAAAGTATTTTAATTAATTGGAAATTGATATTTTGCAACGATACTTTTTATATTGAACAATTCATTGCCAAATGCTCAAATGTGTTAATTAAAGAGGTGTCCAAATATGTATAAGGGAAAAAGACTATTTAAAAGGAAAGTCTTCGTCTTGTCTGCTGTCCAGCCTACTAAAGTGTCCGATTTAAGAGGTTTCACTGTTAAATTTCACGTGTCAGGCTACACTTTGTGCAGTTGTTTGTATATTGTATAGCGATGACATGTTTTCAGCTTATTTCAGGGTAACTTTTAAAATAATGCAATTTCATGCCGCTATAGTTATTGGCTATAAGACGAGTATACCACAAATGCTACAAAGAAAGATTTTGTTTGCATTGAAGTCATGCTAACCTACAAATTGACATCAACATTTTTACTCGCAAGTCGTCAACTTTATATTCAAGTAGTTCATATCTTATCAGCTCACAGTTCAACCGTTACAGATCAGCGTCTACAATTCAATGTTCAATATAATTGTGATTCATATCCATATATATATATATATATATATGTAATAGATAATGAACATCTGACACATGCTGCCTCGTCGTCAACACACCATTAGTTGTATGCATCACTTTTTACTTTAGTGTGGCCGATTCTTACAGTCTCCCCCTTGTATTTATCATTATATGAAAGTAATTTTTTCGTTGCCAAACCTTTCATTTATTTTAATATGGATTCAGTAAGTTCATTGATAATTAATTATTTTTCAATTCTTGCGACAAAGAAATGCAATTTTTAGTTTCTATTCAATTTCTTGTCTGCTTTTGGAATTTTTTAGATGTGATGTGGTAAATTATTAATGTTTAAAGAAAAAAGCTTACTTTGCACTTTACTTGCGAAGTGCAAGTGCTTTTCAAATGCTTTTATGCGTGTCTTAAACACTTTTAAAAAGAGGCGGTCAAGGTTTGATTGTAGTTCTTTATCGCTGGTTTAATCTTTCTGAAAAATTCGTTAGTTTACTTATTCTAAAAATTGTGAAAAGTCACTAATAAGTTTGTTTTCCTTTTCATATTGAAGTAAAGTTGATTTAAGTTTAAGGTCATTATATTTTAAGAGCGAAAAGTTGGAAGAAATTATTGGATTGTACTTAGTAGAGCAGAAAATTTCATTATATGTATACATTTATTAATACCTGAAAATTTTTGTAATAAACCATTAATCGAGTTTACTTGAATATTCATCTAGTTTATTGCAGCTGATCTTCTCAACATCTCAATTTATATGCAAATGCAAATATTCAACTACAACATTTAAAAGATGGAAATTTTTTTTTCTTGAATTATAGAGCTTTACGTTACTTGTACTAGTTTCCAAAATTATTTTGTATATATAATGCTAAATCAATAAAGTTTTGTTGTAAAAATGGAAAATTCAGATATGTTTTTCATTCTTTACATAAATATTCTTTTTTATTAGAAAGATTTCATTGTTTATATAATGTAAATAGATTGGACGAAAAGACATTGCCATTGCACGTATAGAACAAATTGCGCCTTTCCCTTTCGATAGAGTAACGGAGGAAACTGCAAAATACCCAGATGCTGAAGTGTATTGGGTCCAGGAGGAGCCAAAAAACATGGGGGCATACAGGTCAGAATTTCTAACGTAATTTTACCGTAGAGAAAATTACTTTGTAAAGCAATAATAATACGTATGTTAATATATATGAATAAAAAAATCTGCAATGCTTGTATTATAAAATAAATGAAGAAGCCATTATTGTTTGTCTTGCATCGTATAAGACTATGCCCTTGCACCCACTGATAAAATGTTAATCATGTTCATAATGGCAAAATTGCTGTATTTATATTAAATGTACTTACTAATAATCAGTTTAAAAAAATAAAAGAAGAATTTTGAATAAAGCAGTTTAATGAATAATATATGGAAAAATCCATGATTTTAATGCAATCGAACAAATATTTAAGGTGAAGCAATTTTGTATTTAACAAGAAACTTCAAGTGTCATAATCGCAATAGATTGGCTGCTATTTCCGATATTGGCGATTTGATAATTTCAAAATGCGACCTTTCGGAGCCAAACGTATATGTGTTGCATCATCACTGCAATGTGTAATGTCATCATGTTAGATTGTAATTTTAAAACATTACGTAAACATAAAATTTCTCATAATGTGTGAGTACATTCATATTTATATTTCTATTTTCAGTTACATATTACCAAGGATAATGACTGCTACGAGAGAGACAAACAAAAATGAAAAAAGACCAATTTATATTGGTCGAGCTACAGCTGCAGCTCCAGCAACTGGCATGTCAAAGGTCAGTTTTCAAATGAATCATTGAAGATAAAGTAACGAGTATATTTTTCAATTTTAATAGAGTTAAATATAAAAAGAGCAATAGATATTTTACAATTGTTCTATTCAAAGATGTGTTCATATGTCCAATAGTGAAAATGCATTACCTATCCTGTCATAAGACACACAGTGGTATCCACACTGGATTAGAATCATTCATCATCTCACAACAGAAAATTAATAAAAAGAAGTAATTTTTTAGTATTTACTACTAGATGAAATTGACCAATAGAAAAATGTTTATTCTCATAATCAGTTTATATTTGGATTTGGCCTAGGGTTACTAGTTAATAGTCATCTCAACAAACCTTAATTTGTTTGATCTCATTCTATTCAAGCCAATCATAAGATGTTCTCAAATTTTGTCATTTAATTACAAAAGATTTATTATTAGAATTAACTAATAATTGAAATTGTTTTTAATCATAGGTTCATACTGCAGAGCTTGAAGCAATCTTGGATGAAGCTATTCATCGATAGTGTGTGTCTGAATTCTAAACTTGATTGGATGAATTTGTATTGCATTCAAAGCCAGAAAATATCGAATACCATGTATTGCAAATGCTTTTTGATGTTTTATTATTCCTTTCATTCATACTAATTTACATGTGCTCATGGAAATTATTTAATGTACGGGATTATCTCAAGTTTAGCATAATAACTTGCAGATGAAATTTAAAATGGAAATAAGTATAACTTTATAAATGAATATGTTTTGAATCATTTCGTGGACACATTTTTGAAAATGGCTCGAAATTATGCATTTTTTATACTAGCAAACAAAACAAAAACCTTTTCTCCTAGCACTTTGATTTAATATTGAATGATTATTTTAAAATTGCTTTATATGAATTTTCGATCATTATTTTTGGGCAACTTACCACCGACATATTTATGTACCAAGTACACCACATCGTTTCCTCGAATATGTTGAAGTTTTTAAAAATCTACCTACATCGCTTGCATATTATAAATAAGATGCCGTTTCTGATATATTTGTGTCTGGCAAATTGTGTGAAACATTTTATATATAAGACCATTCTGTACATACATTCAAGACAACAATTAATTGTTATGCACAAGAAATTCTAAAAAAATATTTTACAAATAAAAATTGCTGTTCTTATTTTCCCAAGATCTTTTGTTTTTGTTGTTGGTAGTGTTCTGTTCAGTTTTTAAATGATATGACTGGTTTTCACCCGAGCTATAATCTCCATTGTATGATACTTGCTTCTGTAATTGACTTCGATTATCGGCATAAGTTTGGTTTCCTATTCGTATACTACTGCGTCAAAACGAGAAAAAAGAAAAAATGCTCTGAAAATTATTTGATGAAAATTAAAAAGAAAACTTGTTCGTTTCTCCCAAGATAATTCTCCAAAATGATAAAAAAAGTGAAATATCAGCATGTAGTAAATAATTTATGACTTCTAGAATTGTTAGGCATGTTGAAAATTCATACAGTAATGGAGTAAATATTTCATTGTGTAGTACATTTAACAGTAAAGTAATTGACCACAATTTAGTTTTTTTGTAAATTGTTGTGAAGTTATCATAGACTATGAATTTTCAAATGCATTAAGATAATTGACATACTGCAGAATTTTCAAAAAGAAAATGTTACTCACTTAGAATTTCCGCTTTTCATAGAATGCGCATCAGTCGTTGCACTATTAGACTTAGGTTGACCTAGACTGGCTTGCGCGTAATTCCTGCTTTGACTACCAGCATCCGTTGTATTTCCACTTCCATACAAAGCAAATTGATATGGATTGTCGGAATTTTTTAAACTATTTTCTTGATAGTTGCTTTGACTTCCTTTAATAACATGTAAAGGGTGCATAGGCTTTCCTTTTGCACTTGTAAATCCTTTTTGGTTGTTGAAATCTTTCCTAGGGGCTATTTTTGAGTAAGTTTGCATGGAATTATTCACAGTTTGATTTAAATTTGGGATTTGCGATTGTACATTTTCAGTATGCATGTACTGACTGTTGCCAACTAAAGCTCCATTATTCATTCTGCTCATGTTGTTTCCACACTCGGAACTCTTACTGAGTTGACTGGCACTACTATTTCTGCCACGGCTTCTGCCTCTTCCTCTGGTTGAATGAAATTGCTGCTTATTTATGTTTGATTGAATATAACATAAGTCTCCCTCATGTTCAAAAGATCCTAAGAAAAAAAGATGAGATTTTTCATGCGACATAAGTACAAAATATTTATAATTTTGCTTACTCAGATCGAAACAAGTGAAAAAATAGTTGAAAATTGAATCACAATTAGACACAGTAAGATTCTAAGTAATATAGCCTCTTGTACCTCAAAGTCTTTGATAGAATAGATGGAAAATAAATTAATTATATTAATAATATATAATTAATATTTTGCAAGTATCAGATGACAAATAAACCTTCTAAATGCTGTTGCTGTGCCTTCTGCATAGTTTGTTCTTCTTGCTGCAATGTTCTCAGTTCGTTCTGGAAAAAAAGTTTCTTACATGTTCAGTTCTGAATTATTGTTCCAAGTTTAATAGCAAGAATAATAAAGTACTAAAAAACCTGTACATTTGAAAAAAGCGAAATACCTGTGATATTTGGTTTTTCTTTCGGAGGCTGGAAGCAATGGCAAATAGCTCTTCTATTGATTCGTTTGCCTAAAATTGTTGAAATGCATTACCTGATATCATATTCAACATAAATTTGATGAAAAATTTAAAGAACCTGAGATATCTCTAGCTTTAATGCTTCAAGTTCGAAGCGTAATCCATCGTTTTTTTCCATCTGTTGGTACCAAAAGCAAATATGATTAACCAGAAAATTTGAAATTGACCGTACAAAAGAAACCTGATCTTTTCTAGCTCGTTCAGATTTTAATATCTCGGCTTTTTTAACTTCAAGTGTTTTCAAGACATCCGCTTCTCGATCTTTCATAGATTCATATTGATCCTTTAAACAATTTTCTTTATGTTTCAAGCATTCAAAATCCCTTTTTTTCTGTGATACTTGCTGGTAAAGTAGCTGCGTTTTTTTAACAGTTTCTTCGCATTTTGATCGAAAGTTGCTACCACCAACAAGAAATTCTTCATAGTTCTTTGCAAGGGCATCTAGATCTGCCTCCGTGTTTTGTTCATGCAATTTTAATTTTAAGATTAGACCATCTCGATACGTTTCCGTGAGATCTAAAGATGAAGTGATTTCAGCTAAGGCTTTTGAAAGACGGTCTTTACGTTGAGATAATTCGAACGTTTGATCATTGGAAAACCTTTCTTTTAATATTCTTATCTTCGAGCGCAAGTCCCGATTTTCAGTCTTCCAATTGGAAACCGATACACTTGCAGTCTCCACTGCTTCTCGCAACTTATCAAGTACTTGAGCGATTTCTTGAGCTTCCATCGCAAAACTTTTTGTTTTTTGGTGAAGATTTTAATATGTGAACCACGTCTTGAAAATTTTAAAATTTCCTATTTATAATTTTTTGGTTCAACTTCAACTTCAAATTACTCGAGGATATTTTGAAGTTTTAAACTTGCGACTAGAAAGACTACAAATTAGGTCGGTTTACAACGTGAAATTTATACGTGGCATTCTCTTGCTTTAATGCGAAAACAAAACTAAAATGTTATTAATTTGTTTCTGTCACTGGTTCAAAATCCGCATTTTGAATGTTGACTATGGATCCATTCTAACTACAAAAGTCAGTGCTCAAAGTATTAATTGGCATATCTGCTTCTAATAATTGCTAATGCAACACCAATCATAAAATGGGACTTGGTTCCCAGAAGTCAAGTTACTCTACCTCCTATGCATGTCAGAAAATCATAGCGTAGGGGCAAGATAGTTTTTTAAGTTTACTCTTCAGCATATCAATAATTTAAGCTAGAATAAAACTTTATTTGTTGTTGATGTATCATTGAGTGTATCTCTGAGTTTCTTCTGTGCCAGTATTCATCGAAGCATGAATTTTTCAAAACTTATTGTAACATTTTTGGAATTGAAAACTTCTTAATTTTCTCACATATTTATATAGACAAATTTGAATTTGCTTTTTGTATCTGTCATTGTGTGCTGTAGATGGTATGTCCAACAATTCGAGAGAAGGCTAACTTAAGTTTTGTTAACTTAAGAGATTAGACTACACCAAAACTTGATCTTTGAAAGCATATTTTGCTGCAATATCCAAATTTGATGAAATCTGATTTATAAAAATACGCTAGTTTAAGTGTGCTGATGCCACTTTAAAATTTTGATAGCTTTCATATCAAACCATAAGCTAACCAATGCCAACAGTATCATGAATCTCAATTGAATTATGTAAGTTGCTTACGTTAAAAATAATTGACTTTGTTTTCACTGAAAACAATTCAGCGGAAAATGTTTTAATTTGGTAAACCTTTGAAAAAAAACACAGTATACAAAACTTTGAAATATTTTTGACTAGTTGCCAATGTAGAATCTTTTATTTTGTCTCTATAAATTGTTTCTACATAGCTTGGTCCTGATGTAACTCAAACAGTAGTCTAAAATTAAAAATAAATTTTTTAAATCAACATAAAAAGTATTATTAACAATCCACTTTTGAAATAGCACCAATGATCAAATAGTGTTTTTTTTGCTGTGCTTTATAAATGTTAATTTTAGTATTAAAATATCTTAATACATTTCTAGCAAATACAAGCAATGTTTAAAAACATGCAACAAAAAATTTAATCATGTATCTGGTTTTAAATAGTACTTGCCTGATATTTTTAATTTGTCCCTTGGTCAGCTCACTATGCACATTTTAACATAGTATGTTCATCATTGTATCTTGGGTTTGTCAGTCTAGAAAATGTGTTTACGCAATGCTTTGATATGAGGAAATTTGAAACTTTTTTTATTGCATTAATATTTGATTTATATGTTCACTAAATAAATTGTTGTCTGCATTTATTAAAGTAAGGGCAATTGATACATAAATGTAGAATTCAATCTTGTTTTTGGCATTTTTAAAGATGCATCAAGTTACATGAATATGCTTTATGACATCCACACGTATCGTGTCAACAACATTTGCAAAAGTTAAAATGAGTATAACTGATGTTATAAATTGACTCATTTATTGTATACATATTTATTTCTACTGGTAAATCAATTACTTTGACAACTAATATCTTAATGCATAATAGGACAAATATACATGAGCTAACAACTGAATATGATGTACGCTTTTGAGTGTTTATTAGCAAACTTTGTTTAGTAATCAAACTACTTAAAAGTTGCATGCAGAGTTTCACATTTTAAATGTGGTAAAGGTCATCAAGTTGGCTGTTTCGAATTTGCTAGAAAAAGTATGCACTGGGAAAAATTAATCAAAGACTTGAATATATACTGATAGAAACTCCTTTTATTTTTTTAACAATCATTATTGTTGAAATTAAATAAAAAATTTAAAGGATTGGCATACAATCTATAAATATTTCTATTTTTACTCGTCTGCACCAAAAGATAAAGTATTTCAAAACTCAAAAGTTCAACAGAAATTGTCAATTATTTTCCCAAGCACAAAAATTTTTAAATAAAAGCTGCATCTTTGTGGGTACATTAACTAGGTGTGAATTTCAATAAATTTATTGAGGAAATTCTAAAACATCTTCACTGCTGACAAAATTTTATGGTGTAACTTTCAAGTATGATTACAGTTTCCAAGTCCATCCTAACTTACCTCATTAATATTTAATGTTTATATATGTTGCTAATTTTCAGAAGAAAATTAAGCAAATAGTATATGAAACTAAGAAAACATGATCTAATTAATGCAGGCAGTTTCTTCTAAGTTGAGTGCATTAAAATTTATAAATTTTACAAAGCCATAACAATCTTGATAGCATTTAAAAAAATGATGAAATATCCAAATGTGAAAGTTATAGCCTGGCACATCAGCTATTTTTATAGAAATTCATTTCATGTAGATTTTTTTTTAGATAACAATTTTCAATGTTCAGCAGTGTATAGCAAGGCAGGATTGAAAGAATATGAGTTTGTAGGAATGAATTATTAAATTCTAATGAAATAAAATTCTTAGCAGCTCACTATGCCATATTTACTATTTGAGAAAAATTTCATCAAGAAAAGGTTTGTAATAAAAGAGATATTAGGAAGAAGTTATACAGTATACATTACTGCATTGCTTGAAGTGAATTCTAGTAATGCAAGGCAGACAAATATTCAATTATGTGATGGGCCATTTACAATTACACTGTGGTACAATTCCATTGGCTAAAGTTAGAACATGATGTCAGCAGTCGAAATTCTGAAGAATATGAATTGAGAATCTTCAACAGAAATAATGACGCAGCTGAAATAAAATAGGATTAAGCGGTTATTGGTTAATTCCTAACAAGGTTGCAGAAAAAATGAAGCTGGTACATAGCCAATACTTAATAATCTTGCTGCAAAATTTTTCATATAATGATTCTGTATTCATTTTCTAATCTTCAAAACATTTTAGCACGAAGTTATTTTTGTCTAGTTGTTATGTCTATGGCAATTTTGGAACATATGCAAGCTCATTTAATATTATTACATTTAGCTGGATATATTCATATTAAGATTTATTATTGTAAGATGAGCAGAGGAGAGATTTGAAAGCTGTTTTAAAAATTCCTAGTTAGTAACTTTACAGGTGGCCACCATCTCAGTTCTGGGTCTCACTCTATGAATATGTATGTAGCAAACCCCTCGTTCTGCCAGCAATTAATATTATGCATTTTATGTTCAATATAATATTTACTGAAATCTTAATTCCAAAAACTTTTTGCTAGGAGTGTAGCAAAAAAGGAAACAGCCGTGGATGTAATATGCTGGCTTGATGAGTCATTTTCGACTAAAAAACTTCTTTAAATCGATAATCTATTATAAACATTTCGGTAAAGCCACTTTGCATGGAAAATTCATGGAGTATGAGACTATTATAAAAATATATCCAATGCAATTTTATGAATTCAATTTTTCAATGAGACCTACTCTTATAGGCCATGATAGATATAGCCTGTAGGGTTCTAACATAATCAGCCGTTTTCATATATAGATACATAGTAAATTACAAACAATGCACCAAATAATAAGATTGAAAAGTTCACATCAGTTTAGATATCATATCTAAATGAAATCGACAAACTTGACTTCTTGTACTAATGGGTTATCCCTGCAGGCAAGTTCAATTCCATACTTTATCTTTGGACTTCCACTGAAAAAAACAAAGAGCAAATATATATGCTTGATAACAAATTGAAACCTCTATATTTGAAAGAGCATATTCATGCTCCAAATAAGTTTGAAATTTATAAATGAGCGGCATGTTCTGCAGCGCATAGCATGGTTCACTTGGGAAAGATTAACTGAATGAGCAAATAACAATGAATTCGACAAGCAGTTGTGAAAAACAGATTTTGCTCTTTTCTATTTTTATTTTTTGAGGTCTGTTTTTTTGCATTTGTTTAACATTCTTTTTTATTCTTGCTGAATCTGTGCCTGCTGTACAACAAACTTTAGATGTAATGAATAGTTTACTTTAAACAAATTTCCATCTATCATGCATATATGAAAAAGACTCACAATGCCAAATTCAAATCCTCGGTTGTAGCGATTTTCGGATACAATTCAAATTTAATTTAGTGGTCGACACAAATTTGTAATGTCTGAAGTGTATTCTTAAGCTCAATGTAATTATCAAATAAGAATAATAGCAATGCCAGTCTTATTAGATAAAGGAATGAAAAGTCAGACCTACAGAACAGTTTGATAATGACAG
Source organism: Vaucheria bursata (assembly GCA_032358265.1). Lineage (NCBI taxonomy): Eukaryota > Xanthophyceae > Vaucheriales > Vaucheriaceae > Vaucheria > Vaucheria bursata. Next base: position 41,238 of record JAULBW010056422.1, read on the forward strand.
TTCAGGACAAATGATCTGTAGAAAATATACGTGGATGCAGTAAACTTTGGATATAGCATACTAAAGAATTAATAACAAAGACTAATAGTTTTTTCGTATTTTTCAAATTTTTTACCTGAAAGCAAGAGTTACAATACCATCAAAAGCGCTGACCACCTTTATCTTTCCATTCATTGCAATTATAGCAGGCTTGATTGGTTCTAAGATACTCTCGACTATATCCGCAGTTACTTGGCTTAATGCGTTACCATTCTCTTCTACACGAATTACCTTGAAAACAAAACAAGTACGATTTAAACTTTGAATACCACAAATTCAAATTCAATTTTCCCAAAAAAGTAAGTTAAATAAAATAAATATTCTGAGTCAGTTATTGAAATGCTAGCAGCTAAAGTGCAATGATACTTGAACTTTTTGGAAATCGTTGTACTTGCACAAAGATTTAGTAACAATAACACAGGTTAAATTTTGACAATAAATTTCGACGTAACATATTCGTTTCAACGGAATATTTGCTTATAGTGAATAAATGAAAAACACATTTTGTACCAAATTTAGCTTGGATTTGGATATAATAAATTAATTTGACAGTCCCAATAGGTTCATTACGTCGGTAGTGTAATCTATACACTTCAATATTAGCTGTTGAAAGACCACAGAGGAATCAAAAGGCGGTGTTAAATTAATATACTCTTTTTAGCCTCTCATAAATTATTTTGAAATATGGTTTTTCAGCAATTTGAACTCGTTACGAGATGAAACTACACCAAAACATATTTTGTGCTTTTATATCTTATTTATGACCTAGGATTTTTTCAAATCTTCTTTTTTCAATACATATTTCTGCATCTTTACTACACAGAAATGCATAGGCACCAGAGTGAAAAGGTAGGAAAGACAGTGTAATATTATAGATTGAAGTACACAACTATATTTCGAGATAGAATTGTTCTAGAAACTTATTCTGCAACTATACAATCAGAAAATGTCTAATATACTGGAATACATACTATGCTACTATCAAGCAATATGACTTACCCCACCAAGATTTTTGAAATTCTCTTTCAAGACTCTCTCTATGCCCATTTGCATAGTGGTGGTACTGCTAGGACAGCTTCCACAAGCCCCTTGTAATGCCAACGACACAATTCTGAAAATTAAACAATACTAATAAATTGTGAAAAGTTCTGCTTGTAACACCTGAAAATCTAGCCTCGATGTATGTGACCCCAAATATTCCAGGTGATGGAAGATACGTACAGTACTGTACGTATAAGCCACCCCTGAACAAATATTAACATGAACTGGTTGGAAATGGCAGCGTAGAATCTTCTAACTACAGCTAAAAATTCAGCCATAACTGACACTGATACGAAGGCTAGGTAACCACAATGAATGCGTATGCAGATTATCAGCATGTAAAATTTGTAGTAGAACTTTCTCTCTGTGAAAGAATTGCCCTCTAGATAAAATTATAAAAATGAGAACTGGTGTTCTAACCTCTTGGAGGAAATACCTGCTGATTTTCTACCATTATCAGTGTCACCAATTTCAATCGGCCAAGAGCGCAATAATTATAGCTGAAATTCTTTTTTTATCTTCAGTCATTCTTATTGGTTAACACTGGTAGCTTCAATTAATATCAGGCCACTAGTGGCTCTATTTGAGAAGCTCCAAAGGCAGTAAGTACACAATTAAACTCTCTACGCTCAACTCACAGTTGAACTTTTATACAGTTCAACATACACTTCGGCTTGTGCAGTATGGTATTATAAAATATACAGACTGAATAACTTACCATTTGAAAGGGTGCGTTCTCAATAATAAGGTACATTAGGACAGTTAAGATGGCATATGTGTCTGATTTAAAATCACTGGAAAAACTTCTTAAAAGCAGATTAAAAAAATTAATCCTCATTTACCTAGTTTCTTGATCCACTGCGACAACACGGCAATTCCCTCCATCAGAAATCAAATACGGCCTCACTTCATCTAAAACCTATAAATAAAAGTCAAGTATACATATATATATATATATATTAAAGTAAATATTAATATCTCGTACCTTTCTAAATGATCCAAAAAAATTTCCAAATATTTAGTAAGTTGATATTTAAATGTCCATGCAACATTCATACATATGGATTGAAAGATTCGTTGCGATATAAAAGTGAACAATAAAAATACATCAAAACATGAGCTTTGATCAGCAGTAAACACATCCATAATAAAATATGCATACGTACATGTATGCTGAAAAAGGAAAACTGTTGTATTGAAAAATGTCTGTACACATGCATACATGCATACTAATATGTCTGAGACTCTCTGAAAACTGTACACAGCAAAGAGCTCAAAAAAGTTCCGACACATGAAATTTTGTTACTATATTCCTATTCTTCAAATGCAATTTTATAATATATAGTGAAAAGATTAATTTGATCTGCACACACTAGCCTTGTCCACATTTTCTACAGTAAATTCCAAATCCTTGCATTCCAATGGTTCCAACCCAGTTTTAATCAGTTCCTGGGGCGTACTCTTCTCGGATTGGCTAGCATTTTGTTTTACATCTTTTGATTGGATAGTATCTGCTGTCTGTTGATCAATCAAATAGGACCAGTTATCATTTTCAACTGCCATTTCTAACTTTGCCCTACGGACACTTTCTGTGTCACCAAGTTTTTCCAATTCGTCCAGCTGTAAAGAATTTATCAGTACATATAAAACAATATATATATGTATATTTGTATAATAAACTTCGGGTACAAGGAACCTATCGACTGGATGAATTTGTTATACCCGATAATAGGTGGCTAATCTTGCCACAATAAAAAATTCTCATTTATTCTTTATTAGTGAAAATCCGCTTGAAAGCAAATTTTTTACATTGAAAGTTTACAGTGTATGTGTGTATTGTAAAAAAATTTAAAACTAGTTTTATATTCTGATTTATTGATGACTAGTCGATGACTGGATTAGTTACTAGCTTGTTTACTTGGGAATCATCCGTAAAATATGAAATTATTTCATTTATATGCATAAAGAAAAACAAATGCTTCAAAAGGAAAGGTTTAAAAATTATTGTAAATATACAAACTAATGAAATGAATGAATGGAGCACTATCTAGAAGCATTTTGATAACAAACGCATACGTAGCATGTATAAAACTCATAGTGAAAAATAGTAAGATCAATGTTCAAAAATACCTCGTCGGCTAATTTTGAGTCGGCCATAGCTCTTCGCATTTTAAGTTTTGTCTCTTCATAACTATTCCGTGCTTCAGAAATCATTGCATTTGAGGCATCCTAATAAAATTTTACAGATACGTAGATACGCATGATATACATATAGACACGCATACATTGATACGTACAAATATAAAAACTATCAACTAATTCAAAAGGGAATCAAAATATTCATTGATTTTTCGGCCAACAAAAAACGCATTTCTTTCCTGATTTTACATTTTTCATCAATGTCATTGCTATATTATATACGAGCAAAAATATTCAGTTCTTGCTGATCAAAACTAATTTAAATTCTATTATTAATAAAAAATGCGATAAAAAACATTCAAATTTCATATCTAGGAGAACCTTCTAGGACAATCTAGAAATAAATGTGTAAAAATGCGCTTTAATTTGAAAAAAGACTATTTTATTGGTTTCATATAGTTTTACTGAGAAGATTACTGTTTTATTTTTTTATTTAAAATAATTAAAAAGTAAAATTCTACCAAAGACATAAATATTTCTAAATTTCAAAAGTAAATTTTACCGTATAAAATCACTTAAGGCTCAATCTGCATTTGAAAAGGGGGGAGGACAGGGATAAATGATTAATATTGACCAAACACGATAGAAAATAGTGAAGCTGACAATTTAAGGGGGAATAATCACATGTCAGCAAGAAATTGATTTATTGTTTCAACTGTTATGGTGGAGGACGCTTCAGAGATTTTCGAAAGATAGCAGGTGAAGGTATTTCATATAGAGCCATAATGAAAGCAAGTTTTTAAAAGCATCTGTCAGTAATTATGGACCCAAACACGGGCGATCTCTCCATATCATTCAAATGAGGACCAATGACTCATAGTTAAAAAAAACACCAGCAATACTTGATACATATGAATGACTGTCTCTAAATGTATTGGACAAGGTTAGGTTTGACTTAAATTAATATAATTGAAGCATAGCTTCATAAATTCCCTAGGAAACTCAACCAGTGACAGATATTTTGCATCGACAGGTAATATTATATAAACTACACATGATGGCCTATTGAATTATTTCAAATAGAGTCCACTTTCAATGTAGCCAACAAGTAATATTGCGAAAACAGTCCTTTCAAGTAGAATTGGGTAAAAATACTTGAAGTCCTGGGTAAATATAAAAGATCCCGAATAGAGACCCAAGGAGGTTAGGTATAGTATAACAATTAGAGGGGTAAAGCCGTTAAAAATGGTCAAACTGGTTTTTAAAAAAGCTTACGTTTTATTAGGTACTGATGATGTAGCAGTATAAATTGGATCTAGTTTAAAAATTACCCCTGAAGAAGCTTCAAGCATTAATTTTTAGGGTCATTATCACTGTACAATACACTGATGAACGCATTCCAACAAAACATAAGCCTAAACTAATAATATGAGCGATGTGTGACAAACTAGAAAACTGGTTTTAAAAAATAGGCATTCGATGCTTGAATGAATTTTAAGGATTAGTTACAAATAAATTTAATTTACCTTGACGGTCTGAGCCCATTCGCATCCAGATTTGTTACCCTCGGGTTCGAACCCCACTTCAGAAATCCATTTCATACGCAAGTCTTCCATTACTGATTTTTTTGGGTACTTGTACGATTGAATTTTCACCAATGCTACCTTGATAAAAAAGCATATGCGTACATAAAAATAATTATACATTAAATTAAAATTAGTGCCATAATTGATTCATTAGTAAATAAAATAATGAAATGTAATAAATTATTGTGTGGCAAAGGATTTTCCTTGAATTTGAAACGGCAAAGGTAAAATTGATAAAGTTAGCAAATATTATGATGTCCATTCTTGAAAACTAAACTGTTCTCCGGGAGTAAACAACTGCTAATACATTATTGCTTGAAGATTTTAAATTCAATCATTCCTTAAGGATGCATTTTTGCAAAACTTGTTCGACGATAATAAAAAAATGAAAAAATATATATTTTAGTTCTTAGAGAACAAATACAACACTGTTAAAAATTTCAACTTCATATATGATTCATGTGTCATTGCTACAATCTTTGCCTTCACTTGCTACTACGGAAATACTGATCATTTCAAGCAATGTCAAATATCACACGTATATATTACAAAACTAATCTACCAATGCCGTAGCAAATATATTTCGCAGAATATTGAGATACTTATCAATTTCCCTGAGCCAAAAACATGAACCAAATTTCGATAAACTTTAGGTGTTATTTGCACTAATAAAACTTCATAATAAACCTGCCTAGATACCTATCTTGATGATTCCAATTACTAAATAAACAATAACCTAGTCAAATTTTCTTCTATTATTGCAAGTTTGAATTAAAAAATTTTCAGCATTTAAATGTACAGAAAAAAGCAAATTTTATGATGTAAAAATCTATTAGGACGTCATGATAGATAGATGTTTTTATGACCTTTCAGCTCAAAATGAGTTTTTATGATGAAAGGGCATGTATCAGAATAATTCATGAAGTGTTCAACATCATAAACTACTAGTACGAAAGTAAAGTAAACTTGGAATATAATAAATTCCTTGATTCCACCGACTTAGATGGTTATACCCGAAATTCTGAAGAGGAACTTGGATACAATGCAACTTATTAGTTCTTTGTTGTTAATTAATATTCATCAACAGAGTGAATTCGTCATATCCGATACTGCTGCATGAATACCTTACTGGGCCCTTCATTTTGGAGGTGACATGCCAACGAAAGCGCAACATTCCGAGACATTCCTATATACGATACTTTTCCATTTGCCCCGATTACTGAGTATACTGCAGCCAATTTGCTTTTCTCGTACTCTTTTAACCATTCAACAACGCTAAAAATAAATTGATTATAGAAACATATAGTAAAAGTATTACACAACAGGTCGAGGCAAAAATAGAGAAGTAGCGATTTTCAGTAATACTAACAAATAAAGATAACATTAGTAATGCAAATATTTATTTTTATCACAAATTCGTTTATTGATGCAGAGTAAATATAATATACAATTCAGCCAATTAGTGAGTTCTCGAATATGCAGTTTTCAGATAAATATACATCTTCAAGCATAATTCTATACTCCAATCCATTTAACATTCTGTCATTTATCTTTTTCTCCGCGTAAAAGGCCATCTAGAAGGTCTATTTTTTTAAATAAATTGAACAAAAACCTGTGACTTTTTATTTAGAAATGCTGATGAGGAAATAATGTATAAAATTAGGACCAATAACAATGTAATATATGATCAGCTTACTAGACTTCAATGATTTATAACACTACAAATGAAATTAAGCCTCCTAATTTACATTTATCCTTAAAACCCGTAAAAGATATTCTTTATAATTCTATTGTATACATTCAATCATTTTTCATAAGAATCTATAACTAATTTCTGTTGAATGTAGCCCATATCAGCATGGATCACTTCAGTTAAATTTCTGTAAACTAAGGAAATGGATTCTTCTCGTCTTTGCCATTTGTGGTAAATGCAATGAAAAGTGATAAAGTTCAAGAACCTGTATGCGCGTGAACCATTAAACGATTCAACTGAACTTGAATCATTGGATTGATCTGCTGCTCCGTGGTCTTCCATGTTACCATACAAGAAGTCGTGCAAGCCTTAAATTCAGTGATTGATTATTATTATGTGAACAGGGAAAAAGTATGAAGAAAGAAGAATAGTGAATTGGTAAAAATAAGTGCATTAGAAATAAAAAATTACTTATGATTCAGAATTTTGCATAAAAAATCAAATCCAGTGAATATGAAATATAATGTTCCAGAAATATCGTATGTAACATTGTAATGCGTGTTACAATTTTTTACGTTTTATGAAAAGTTCAATCGACACCCACACCTTGAGAAAATGGAGAAGTCAATTGCCCTTTGAATATTACTACTAACTTTTAAAGTTACTACACATTTCTAGTTCAGATATGATATTAAGATAGCAGATTCATAAAATCGTAAAAATTACTGGCAACGCTAGCCAAAAAGTCTGACGTAATGACCACGCAAATTTATAATTGTTAATTAATAATTTTACATTTAAATAAATTAAGAAGCTATAAAAAATGTTACATGGACTTAATTTTCATATAATAACATTATGAAACAGCAACTTTATTTTTGGTATAAAAATGCAGACTACTTGAAGCAAAAATTTTACTACGAACCAATGATCATATTTCGCTCAGTATACTTTTTGATTTAAACATGCATTGAATCGCTTATAAATATAGTATCTATTTGATGGGTGAAAATGAAATTAAACAAAATGTTAGTGCACTTTTAATGCATGTCAGTTCATGCAAGTTTGACTAGGCAAAATTTTGATTTCATTATGAGACGAGCACTAGCTATATACTATGAAGTATAATTTATAACAGTACGACGAATTGATATCAAGCGAGAAATTGTAAGAACAGGCTTCTGCCCATGAAATCATTCTAATGCCAACCTGCATGAGCAACAGGTACATTTTTATCCTCGAGTCGGACCTCCGTATTTGTTTCAGTACTTGACATTAAAGCACTTTTCGAAAAATTGAAAGATCTACGTACAGTTGAAAAAATTCCATTCGTCTTGATCGATGTAACGTGATTTGGCAGGTAACGAAATCTATTAACTGCGACATGCTTGTAAGCCACAGATCCGGCAATAAAAAGAGGTAAAGCAGTCAAAATTCTCATTGGAACTAAACTAGGTGAAGTATAATAAGCACAGATAGACAGACTTCACCCAGCGTGATATTCTTGTGAAGAAAGTAGAGAAATGTATCAAAAACTACTCTTTCGAAGAAAATGACATGACATTTAGTGAAATTACCTGTCAACAAAATTCATTCTGTCCGTCTTTTGGAAAAAATTTGGAGCTTGCAATGACGGATCATTTGATCGGATTCAGTACCAAATAAACTTGATAGAATTTATACTGAGTTACAAGAGATCTAATTTGATCTGTTTCATATGCCATCGCTACCCAGCACGTTACAGACGAGATTTATTAGTACGTTGCGATCCAAATGCATAAAATCAAGTTCTGAGCAATTCAATAATTTTTTATTTGATTAAAGATCATTTTCACTTCTCTAAATGGTTGAATATAAGTGCTAAAATTATGCTGAATCAGATTAAATCAACATATATTCTAATTGTGGAACACTGGAATAATTTGGATTTGAGTAAAAAGCAGGTCTTGAATCAGACGCAAGTTTGATCCAGTTCTTGATTTAACCTGCAATATTTTTTCAATTGTTTTAAAATTCAATTGGTATTACTTTGCAGTCAAACTGGTGAGCTGATAGAGATGAATTATGCTCCTCTAAATTTCAAGTAAAAAGTATGATTTCAACTACAGACAGAACTATTTGTAAGCTAACAAGCTTGTCATTAAATCTGAATATCAGATGAAGCTTTAAAATGATAATAATAACAAATCACATTTTAGTTATAAAGATCAATTGCTCAGTTTGTCCAATCATCAAGTCAAAGCATATTCCTCATCAATGTGGATCACAAATTTGAGCTACTGATTACTAGGTAGAGTTCATGCAGATAAATAAATTATTGCCAAACTGTTATCTAGTAGAATGAAATATAAAACTTGCTCCACAGATTACATGCTAAAAGTACATAAACCTGATATAATAACACAGGCTAAATATTTTAATCAAGTTAAAACATTTTATTGGTGAAATAGCGCATCTGTTTGAACTGAAGAACTGAATATGAAACCAATTTAGTATCAAATCATATGAAGATTTTAATCAATATAATTGACATAACCTTTTGTTCCATACTTTCTACAAAAAAATTGAGTAGCTGATTTTTGATCTAGATTACTTACAACTACAGTTTTGATGCTGCATTAAAAATCAAAATGCCTTGTCACTTATTTCAAGAAGTGTACCATTATACAACACATATTTTAAATAGATCACTCACTAAACCCTTTAGCTCTAAAATACCATTTAAAACATCAACTGGTGCAGCACTTGAATGAAAACACTCACAAACCTTTGGTTGTAAAGCTCAAGTAAAACTTGAGAGATATGAGCATAGTAAAAAACAGAATCACTGCAGTAGAAAGTACATGCCATGTTAAGTATACAAAAACTGTTGTCCAGGTACATTTAGTATCTAAAATAAAATAAAGCAATGCTTTGTAAAAATTTGAGGTTCAGTGGCATATTTCAAAAATACAAAGCAATCAATAGAAAAATTAGATAATGAGGACAATTTGACATAAGCCTTTGAATAAAAAAAATGCTGAGAATTGCTAACTATAAACAATTCATAATGAATGCAGATATCAAAGCTTTCAAGTGTAAATCCAAACTTAAAAAGGTACTTCCTATCCGATAAAAAAATGAGTTACCTGCTTATTTAAAAGATCAATTTTTATAGTGCATACAATACACTTCAAAATAATTTATTTAGGCTGTAAAAACTTCTATCTGCTAAAGTTATACTGAACTGCATAGCCAATTGAAATACTAGATTTTAATGTTCAATCTACAACACTGACGTCGATTATAACTCATTGTTTTGAGAATGCAAATGCCTTTAACTTACAACTATTCCCATTTACCGATATATAAGTATTCATCTTCATCTAAGATAATTTCTGGTTATGTTAGCACAGTATAAAAAATAGAACCAAACTCTTTTTGTAGGAAATGTAACGCAGAAAATATTTTCAGTAGTTATATGAAATCCTGTTAATGAAGAAGGCAATTTACTGTTGTTATTTAGTGGGAATATGTTGCTGTAGATGCAATAAATTTTGAGAAGAGTTGAGAATCATTTCATCTTGTCAATAAGTTAATTCAATTTCATCAAAATATAAATAGGCAAGATAAATGTTACAATTTATAACTAACCTACGTTGCGAGTTAAAATAATTGGATATTCGTGAATAAATTTTTCCTATTGGTGGCTATACTTTATACTAGAAGTTATGTTATATAGTTGAAAAATACGAGTGGAATACTAATCCACAGAGTTACGACGCATATGTTGAATAGCAGTTTTTTGCTACCAACATTTGTTCAATATCTTTCAGTTGCGGTTGGTAAGAAAAATAGCAAATTATGTTGACCAAAGCCGACATATTTATGATATTGACTAGAACTTTAGTTTTGTAGTCATGTCATATACTGTATTTAATTGTAAAAGAACTGCAGCTGTTTAAAATTTATTAATACTTATATCTTTTACATAGCTGTTTTAGTTGTATTGGCATAAACTCTTGCATTGATGATTTTGATGAGCCCTATAGTGACCTTAGGAATTTAATCCGCCGAAAATAACACTAAATATGATAACATCAATGTGGTAGAACTATATCATTTTTTCCTCGATTTGCAATAAATATTTGAGTTGTAGCAGGGAACAAATCAATGCTGAAAACACAATAAATAAAATGTGCTAATTATTGATGACAGATTTACTGTTCAGAAAAAGGATACCATTTTTTTGCAAATCTGCTGTTTAAAATTTTCTTCGCCGTACAACATTTCGATTCATATAAATAATGAAAAAATTTTAGCCCCAGAGTTTCAAACAAAATTTGAGGTTCATAGATTATTAATGCTTATAACAAAAAACTATCATTCCCGCACAACTGAAACTGTTGCTGTATAAACATAATTCTTTTAACTTTAGAGTCACAGTGCAACTGGAAATGTGGTAGGCATGAATGTAGGTTGTTGGGTAGGAGCTAACGTGGATGCTGGAGCAGCCGTAGGAGAAGTTGTCAGTATAACTGAATCTCTGTACTGCGAGATTATTAACTT